>VUQG01014737.1:0-14060 GCA_015106755.1 Etia nguti
TGGGAAAAATTTTTTTAAAAAAAAAAATAAAAAAAAAAAAAAAAGATAACATTTCTTTATGTGCGAGTGAAAACGACATGCTTCCAAATAATAATCATCATGACCACAAGCCACAAGTTCAGCTGTAAGTCTGACAATGCAAGGCTGATGTCTAGACCTGCTCGATTATCAAACACCAGATATATTCTGGTCAATAATGGAGAATTATTCACTGACTTTAGAAACTTTACACATTTATCTATTTATTTTTAAAAGGCTTCCTAACAGTGAATTTCCTTAAACTTGAAATGTATTTCATATATGCATATAAAAAAAAAGTGTGAACTAAACGAAACATGCTACTACGTAGAAGAGAGTGAGTTTGGGTAAAAATCAACACTAAAACTAAGGACTTTTTGGAAAACACTAATCTTTTCATTCACCATGTTTTCTGAATAAGTCTTGTCGAATTTTTTAGAACTAAATTACAGCAAAACTGATGCTATTTTATTCAGCCCCACAAACATCCTCACTGAGTTACTCGTCAACATATCCAGATATGTTGACTCTGTCCTTAAAAATCTTGGTGCTTTTATTTCCTTAACTTTTAACAATCAAATGAGGAATTTTGTCAAAAGCTGCTTGACAACATTCACCGACTGAGAACGATCACTAAATGAAAACTAGTTTTGTCGCTAAAGAACTAAAGAGTTATCCATGGCTTTATCCCCTCTCAGCTAGACTACTGCAATTCCCTGTATGTAGGATTGCCCAACTGCACTTTCTTTCATTTACAGATGGTTCAAAAACGCAGCTGCTCAACTCTTACAAGTGAGCAAAGCTGTTTTAGCTAAGCTGCGCTGGCAACCTGCAAAGTTTTGAATATATTTAAACATTATTTGTTTTAAAGCCCTCTGTGGATTAGCTCAACAAATATATTACAGATCTTTTAACTCCACATCACATCACTGAGGTCATTATCACAATAACTTCTCTCGGTGTCCTTTTCTCACCTAAAAACTAAAAATGACCAGGACTTTGCACATATTGCCCCTTGGCTCTGGAAGTGTCTGCCACTTCTATTTTTCTTTTACTGTTCTCTGAACTATTTCTCAATTATACTTTTTAATATGTTGCCTGTCTGTTATGCAAGCAATGTGTTCGTAATTGTAAAACACTTTAAAATGTGCCACATACATAAAATGACCTGACTGGACAATACCTAATACCTAAATTGATTATTAGGATTATAACCTGAAGATCAAGGAAAGTGACCTTATTACAGCAAGAGTTTACTCATAAACACCTACATAAGACAAGTCCAACTCACATATATAGATCCCAGTTGTGATCTGTCAGAGTCAAACATCTGATAGTAGTGCTGCACAAAGCTGGATCCTATCTGCTCCCACAAAGGCTGGTCCACCATCCTGAATCACCCTGCAACTCACACTGCGCGTGTGGGAGAAAGCGAGTCAGACAAACGTAATGAGAAAAGAAAAAGGGCAATTCATAGAAAAACAACAACAACACCACCACCACCACCAGCCTCCCACTTATATCAAAACTAATTTATAGTCACCTGATGTCAACATCAGTTTCAGATTTCTGAGAAACCTCTTGGACAACCCTCACTACCATAATTCAAGACAGTATTCTGGGATGCTGTTGTTTTATAGAATCAAGCTCTTGAACCAGCAAAGAGTACCATAGACTGTACAGCACACACATTGTTTTGATTTTTGTTGATTTTTTTAAAAAAAAGAAAAATATGTTTTTAACTAAAGACCACAAAGCAATTAGCATATAGATCCTGTTTCAGTGAGCAAAATAAATGTTAAAATTACTTGTACTGAATGAGCCAGAGTATATTTTACTGCAACGGATCCCTCCGCTCGGGTGACACTGACAGCCCAAGTCATGTGCTCCCACATAACGATACACGGCTGTTACTGGAACAATCCGAGAGCTCTGCACATTAGCAGCACACTGCGAGCAGCATAACCCGAATTGAGACCACACATAAGTAGTTCTGAGCCCGCGTAAATATAGGCAGAAGTAAAGGGAGATGAGGAAATATGAGCAAGTAACGTTAATGTACGGAAAAGCTCATTTTTAACTACTTAACTCTAGCTAACTAGCTGCTGCTAGCTTGTGTCATGTTTGCTAATGTTGACTCTGCCTGTGCTAGCACAGGCTGTTCATATACGTAGCATGTCTCCTCGCCAGCCAATGTTAGGCGTCAGATAAATTATATTTCCAGGCGTTAGCTGATCGGCCAGCTGGTAGTGGCCTGTTCACCAGTTGCTAAAAATACCCCGTCTGCTTTGAGTGTTCATACCTCTTGCGGGCCCGCGCGCACAGCTCTGGAACCCCGAAGCAGCTACTCTACATAGGCGTGTCCGCCGTTAGCCCCAAACCGGCCAATAGCAACCGATTTAACAACTTATACCGCGTCAGTCTTGTTCAAATGTCAGTTTAAACTAGCGCTTTTTGTTTTCGAACATGTTTCCATTCACTATTTTGTAAGGGGGCACCATAAAAACTAGTAATAAAAACTTACCTCTTACGCCGAGGCCGGCTGCACGATCGCACAGTGCAATGTCTGCTCCTCTACGAGGGTACGTACAAAAAGCCGTAAAAGGCCCGATGCATTATGGGGATTGTAGTATACACTCAAAACATGCTCAATTTGCTTGTCTGTCACATTTTACATGATGCTGCCACATTCTGATATGTACTATATAAAGATATGTCTATTCAGAAGTTTATCATGTCCAAATCACCCGCTTTGTTGATTTCTGAAGTGAAAAAACAATAAAATAACAAATAAAATATACTAATTTATTTGACTTTTATTCAGTATAAAGGGTTATTGTCAGTTGCCAGTTCCTGGATTCCTTATATCTGTAAGTTAAATCAAAGGGCATTTAAATGCACACATGATGAATACCACTGACACAGAAATAAATACATTTATTCTCCTACTATTTTAGTTAGTTTCCAAATAATGTAATGTTTCTAATATATTCTGTATTCTGGTACATTCTGTTTTTTGCTTTTTTAAGGTACACTATACCATGGACGTCTATCTATCTATCTATCTATCTATCTATCTATCTATTGACTTATTTTTACAAAGGAAGTGCAGCTCATATGGGTTGTAAACTTTTTCAGAATAAATCCTTGAGATTATAATAACCCTGTTAATATCAGGGCATTAGGGAATCTTTTATTGAGCCTTTGGCTGCACGGCATTTTTTTTAACAGTCAAAGATTGGAAGACATTTTCAAACATGCTACCAGCATTTCAAATGTAAAACTGGCAGAGAAAGGTGCTTATCTGGGGTGGACATATTACCATTAGCAGCACATTAACTTATCTCTTTCTGCAGAGCATGGACTACAATGTCACTGAGCCTCACTGCTCAGTGCACCGCTCCTGCAAGAAATTACGTTTACCACATGCGTTGCTATCTATGCTCAAGCTATAAGTAACACGTGTTTAAATACTTAAATTCTCCTCCCATTCACAGGCTACACAAACTTGCCTGATTACATCAGCCCCAAGGTGCCGAGGACCTGTGCTAGCCAGCTGCCTGTGATCCTGAGTCACATTTACAGCCGAAGTTTGAAACAGGAGATGATATCAGTGTTAGGGAAAACATCCTGTCTAGTTCCTGTACCGAAAACCTCAACACTATTAAGAATTTAAAGCCTATTGACCACTTGCCATTACATCATATTTAATGAAGATTATCGAGAGATAAGTCCTGTCCAACATAATTGAAAACATCTCCTCGTGACCCTCTGCAGTTCGCATACAGACCAAATCTGGAAGTGGATGATGAAATTGTTTACATGCTGCAGAAAGCTTGAGGATCACCTTCTCTGATTTATCAAGTACATTTAACACGATTCAGCTGCTGCTCTTGAGAGAGAAGCTACCAGAAATATTAACAAACATGTCCACCATCTCATGGATTACTGATTACCTGACAGACAGACAGACTGCAACAGTACAGTACAGGAGCTCCAAAGGGAACTGTGCCATCTCCATTTGTGCTCACCTTGTACAGCTGAGACTTTCAGTACAATTGTGGTCTATGCAATCTACAGAAATACTCTGACAATTCTGCATTGGTTGGTTGTATTAGTTGTGGGAGGGAAGAGAAGCACAGAGCATTAGTGGGTGACTGGACTGGCCTGGGAGGATTCATCTGCTTCCAAATGTGAATAAGGCCAGAGCGACAGTGATCAACTTCAGAGGAAAGAGGACAGCTGACCCATGTCTATCCTGGGACAGGATGCTGATGTGGTGGAGGAGTACAAATACAGAGGCATCCATATCAGCAACAGGCTGAACTGGAAGACCAACACAGAAGCTGTATCCAAAAAGAGGATGAGCAAGCTCTACTTCCTAACGAAGCTGAGAGCAAAATCATGGAGATTTTCCATCAGCCAGTTGTAGTGAGCACAGTGTACTTTGCTGTGGTGTGCTGGGGAAGCAGCATCAGAGCTGGTGACTTGGATGTTGTAAATGAATGTATTTTTTGAGCAGGCTCAAAAACTGTTACATTATTCAGTTCCTTATTTTCTGTCACGCACATGCTGTTACAATGTTGGATACTCATTTTAAACATGGCCAGAGTTTTCCATGTTAAGGTCAGTATACGTGACTGTGAGTCAAAAACTATTTCACTCTAAATGCTTTCTCTTACATTTGTTCTTCTCCTGAATATGTATGACTTCATAGTGCGGGAATATTCGCTAAAAAGGTCATCTCAAGCACACAGCTCTAACTGTGAACACACAAGTTCCACCCACCTGCTTTTCAAGCGCTCTGATTTCGCGGGGCAGCCAATCAGAAGAAAGTTGGCTTAAAGGAAAGAGGAAGGTATGAAGTGAAGGACTCCACCAAGGCCCAGAATAAGATAAACAGGGATTATTTTGAACTATCAGCCATGCAGAGATACTCTGGTATAGGACAAGAATACGAATGTAGTATACGAATGGATACGGCATAGTAGGCCCCTTTTAATACCATATCAAAGAAATAAAATATGAATTTAAATTAATTTTATAAGATGCATTTAGCCTGATTAGCACAGTTAACAAAGCACAAATCAACAAAATCACTTAACCATTTCCAGGGAACAAATGAAAATAGTTCTGGCTGATTTTACAAGGCTTTAATTTTCCCCAGAACAAAGGAGGTGAAGGGTATTGTTCTTACAGTTGTTTTACATTTGTGTGAATAAGATGAATAAGATTGTTGAACTGTTGTAATACAGAATGAACACTATACGAGTATTTCACTCACTGTTAGGAAAGTGTTTTTAAGGTTTGATGGTACATTTTCCCCTGAATTGTCAAGGGGCTGAAGGTAAAGCTTGGAAACTCACAGGTGGTCTCAATGGCCACAATTTCTAGTATTTAATTCAGCATCTTCACAATTTTGATCACATGCTGTGAATTACATCAAGGCTCAAACTTGAGACCCCAGCCGCTAAACGGAGGCTCTAAGAGGAGATGGGATCACCACTGTTGCCTGCTTCACCTTGAGATGAGGCCACATGTAGATCCGTTTCCTCTCCAAAATATGTTGTCCTCTGGGCCTCCCTATACATATGAACACACACATATATACACATGGCTCTCGTTTGACATAGTAAAACAGAACCAGACAGAAAATTACTCATAACCTTCAAGGCTTATCTGAACTGATGGTATAAGGCTAGGCAGTAGTGTATGATGTGCATATTTTAAAGCCCCTTCAGGCAAAATTATGACTTTATAAATAAAACTGACTCATCCAGTGTGTGTGTGTGTGTGTGTGTGTGTGTGTGTGCGTGCATATTTGTGTATGTTTCAATGTATATCTATTTTTGTCACCTAGACTCGTGGACAAGGAACATGTTGCTCTCAGGGGCATCAGAGGTGACTGGTTCCTCTTGTTGCTGGGACTGAATGTGGCTTTGCCCCTGGGACCCACTCTCATCAGTCTGAAAAACATTTTGGTGACAATGTTTGGTCGCTACTTTTGCTGAGAAGATTGAACCAACTTTCATATTTGTCAGTTTACGATGACGGTTTGCAAATATTATTATTTCATCCACTCTTTATGTCAAGCTGTCTCTGTTGCTGGAATAGCAGTATTGATCTACTGGACCCTAATTTATTCACATTTAGGCTCTTTATCAGCTTTACCAGGTGACATTTATTAGATTAGAGACAAATAGTGACACACACATTACGATTATTAGAATATTTATAGGATTGAAAATCTGTTCAAGTTCTACATACGTAAAGTACCTGGACAGAGATGGAGACGTGCGTCTTGGCCTGCATGCTGCCTCTTTTGTGGAGTTCCAGCAGAGTGTCATACTCACTCTTTAACTGATCAAAGTCATCCTGGAGTGTCTTCAACTTCACAATTAAAGAAAACAAAAGTCACCAAAGACTGTTGAGATGTTAAGTCATGAAGTCTACATATAGTATCCAGCACGAGATACCTGCAGCTGGGTCCGTTGGTGTTTCTGTTCAAGGGCCTCCCAGTCACACTGGGGCACAACACCCCAGTACTCTGCGTTCATTCTGTTCAGTTCCTCCTGGGCTTTCCTCAGGTCTTCTCGACACACCTTTAGAGCGAGCTGCAGTTCCACAGGATCCTTCCAATCTAAATGGAAACACATGTAAGAGCATGACACATTTATATTTTATAAACATAAAAAGATATGTTTTGCTGAGCTCTAGAGGTTACTGTACTTGGGTTTTTCAAATATAGATAATATTGGGCCTTTTCCATCTTTATGATGAGCCAAAGGTTCTCAAAGAGGTTTTCAAACTTTTTCTGGCATGCCCCACATCAGGAGCTGATCACACGCTACCATCTTTTATTAATTATTTCATAATCAATAATAATACAAAAAGTTGGAAATTAGTAAAATAAAACTCAAAAGAACAGAATTTGCAAACTCTTTCTGGCATTTTTCAATCTCAAAAATCATCTTTTTTATCGAGTTTACCTTTAACTTTCAACTCCAAAACATGGAGTTTAACACAGTTAAAGAAACACTGTGGTAAGCTAAAGGTCTGGTATTTGTTTCCAGCAAACAAGCACACTTCCCAAAATGTAAACAATCTATTTCTATAAAAAACTTACAGAGTTATTCTCCATTACTACTAAAGTTACAGAGAGTTTCTATTGAGTCACTGGAAATTTTTCCTAAGGAATACCATCCAATAAAGATACTGACAGTTTCAGCGTTTCAACAAATGATTATTTTCAGTATCACTTAAAGGGTTTCTTTTGTTTTTCCTTAATTTCCATCATACATATACTGTTACTATGGTGACTCCTCATATTGACCTTCAAATCATTTGGTCAGTGTGTGAGAAAGTAATCCCTTTGATAAATAAAATAAAATTAATTAATTAATTAATCCCAATAAAGAATTTGTTATATTGTCTTAAAACCATAAACGTTTATTTTGGGAAGAAATCACATCTAAATTCACATCTAAAAAAAAAAGGACCTTAAGTTATTTTCAGTTCACTGTTAACTAGTTAAAGATGTAACAGATGCTGCTGTACCTGTACTTTTGTCTGCAGAACGCTCCTCCTTCACAGTACTTCTTGTCATGTCATTGAGCTGCCAAATCAGGAACCTGCGAGCATCACGCTCCTCCCGGTACTGCAGATACTGGTCAGACAGTTCTGACTGCAGATGATCCACCTTAAGAGGAACAACAGGCAGTGGGATGACTGATACGATAATGATGAGCTATTAATTAATGGATGAATTTCCTTCATGCGCAGGGTTGTGTGTATGCTTTCATGCCCTTAAGCTTTTATGCTTTTATAAAAGCTTTCATGCCCTTAAAAGTCACATGATTAATTAAACAAAAAAACATTTAAAAGTATGCCATTTACCACTGCCTGCACTGTCTTCTCTCTCTTTCTCATGGCTTCAATCTCCTCCTTTAGCTTCTGCTTCTCCATTTTCAAGGCAGCAATCTCAGCCTGCTCCTCTGCCCAGCGAGCTTGAATCTTTCTGTCACATTCCTCTGTCACCAGCCTCAGATGGGACTGCAGTGGTTCCAGCTTTTTGATTTGTTCTCCCTGATGAACTGAAAAGATGTATACAATGCATGCATTACAACAAATAATCAACTCACTGATGTAAAGTCTTTATACAAAGAAAAGCTAACCTCTACAAACTCCATCTTTTTACTGAATAGACAATTAGTTTAAACTAGTTTGGAATAACATGTTGCAACCAACTCTTTCTATGCTACAATAGAACTTATCATTTTACTGCCTACACAGACTGCTAGGACCTTTTAGAAAACCAGTGGAATGTAGTGGAATCCTTACCACTAATTTTATTAACCTCTTAACCCAGATTTGCTCTCACAAATGCTGAGTTGAATCCATACAACAACAAAGAAAAATGTATGACTATGTATAGGATGATTTAGAAGAAAACACTACAAAAATGAATGACAAAGGGAAAGAATAGCACCTGGTGAACACTCAAAAATATTACTATAATTAATTAATATTAAATTCAAAACCTTAAAAAAATTGTTTTTTTAAGGTTTTGAGAAATTTATTCAGAATAATATTTATTTTTTTTGACAAAGAAATACATTGCCTTACTTTGCAGGGCTGGATGGAACCACACTGGTTGCTGTGCATTATGACTGCAAGAAAGGTCCTAATCAAATTATACTTTGCAGTCGAATGCATTAAATACTTTAGCCTAGAATCCTCATAATATTACCATAACCATCCTGTCTCTAAAGAGATATCTCCATTGCTGTTACTATTGTACATCCTCTCTTTGCATGTGCATTTGATCCAATAAATTCAGTTTGAGGTAAGGCATTCAAACTTAGATTTGAGAGAATATTGATATTTATGTATTGTAAATATATAACTTTAATTTCTAAAATTCTATACCAAAAGGTAATATATTTTTCTGCTTTTCCCCAAAACGTTCTTGGATGCCATTTCTAATCTGCTTCAAAAATGTGAATATTTGTCAAATCTGTTTTTTTTAAATAGCATTTTTATAAAATCTATACAAATCATGCTAGCTTTCTCATAGATTTACCGACCAAAGGTGTTTTCATATTCCTTTTTGATGGCAGACAGAAGGGGCTGGTAAGTTTTGAACGCAGTGATGAAACAATCAAATGCATTGCGGTAGACCTGTAGGCAAAGTAGAATAAGATTGTAAGTACTTAGACTTCAGCAAGAAAATAAGTGTATATCTTCTAAACATAAATACAATCAACGAAAACACCTGAAGTTTCACCTGAAGTTTCAGCTCCTGAAATTTTGGCTCATGTGGGTCGATAGTATGAAGCTCCTTGCTCACATAGCTCTCCAGCTGCATCAGAAGTTGTGGCTTTCTGTCTGGGCCTGCATAAAAGTAACTGCCTCCTGTCCAGCACTGCAGGATTGGTCACACAAAGGCACACACAGTACTGTGAAAGGAACTTTGCTGTGACACTGAAAGATAAAGTTTATAAAGATGCCATAAAGTTCTTAAATGATCTTTATACCAATGAAAAGACTTTAGATGTTGGCAGGACAAAGTCAGCTAGCTGTTTGTGGAATGTTGCCTGATTTACGTACCTTTCTCGTTGCACATGGTTGGACGGATACACTACCAGCACTTTCCTCTTCATGTCCTTCCTCTGATGTCTGGGCTGTGTAACTTTGTAGATTGTGTTCATATGTAAGTCTAATATGCAAACAACACAGTCAGTCTGCCTTAAACATACTTTAAATAAGCTTTGAAATACAAATGTATTTATACATAAAAACAAACGTAGCATGATTTTTGGTGTAAATGGAAGTCATTTCATCACTTGCCTTGTTTTTTGTGACGGTGTTAAAGGTGGAAATTTTATATCTTTGTTTGGTGACATTTATAGCTTTGTTATAAAGGGTAGACAATAACAAGCACTTAGCCCGTTTAAAACGGTTGTATTTCTTCCGTTTAACTCAATGAGATTGGCTTTAACGTCGCACAGCACAACATTTGTAGCAGGGTTTCCATGGTAACGACGACTGACTACGCAACGAGACCCCACGTAGTTGCCCGGTGCGCGCCTAACTAATATTCAAAATGGCAATGATTTTATCTGCTCAACTCAATCATTAACTTTAATATATAATAACTAGCATATGGTAACATGTTTTATGAAGGCTATTTCACATATCTGCTATATTAATTACAATATAATAAAACTTTGTAAACAACACAGTGTTTTTATGAACAGGCACATATTTCGCCGAGGAAATAATACTGCTGTTACTACTGTAAAAATACCCTTTAACTTACAAATAAATATAAGTTTCACCATGTAAAGTTCAAAATTAAATTATATAACGTTCTGAAAACGCGTGTGGGTTTAACAGACGAAAACTACATTTCCTAGCCACCTATCTCACTGGAAGGCCCTAAACCCGTCTGACAGTAGTGGAACTCTGTAGTCATTTCTAGAGACATTAGCATAAAAGCGAGCGTACAGCTGAACTACAGTACCCACACGACACTGTTTCAGCCTACAGTACATTCTGCTGCTTATCCGGGGATGTCACACCGCTGCTATTTTCTCCCCTCAGTCCCTCTCACTCTCAGCCTACAGCTCCAGCGGACTGACACTGGGCTTTGGATAGAAAGAAACGAACAATAAGATACAAAAACAGGAGGCCAAAAAAATGACAGAGCTCGGAGCGGGAAGCCTGCCGCTGGGGGATCCTGCTTTTAATTACCAGGAGCACGAGCTTAACGAGAGGCTGAAGCGGCTTTACCCGGCTGTAAACGAGGAAGAGACCCCTTTACCCCGATCCTGGAGCCCCAAGGATAAATACAGCTACATTGGGCTGTCACAGAACAACCTACGGGTCCATTACAAAGGTTAGAGACCTGGCTCATCACTGATGGGCCCAAGTGTGTAGTCAAAACAGCAGTTCAAATCTGTCACTGTGTTGTTGCGGATGGGGGTCTCTCTCTCTCACACACACACACACACATACACACTCAGTATGCGATTATGTTGACTGTGTATGTGCGTGTGCAGTCCTGGTAAATCTAGTCTGAGCTGCCTCTCCTGTCCTGTAACCTTGCTTTGTTTCACGAATGAGCAGAGGAATGCCCAGATGGGTGACAGTGAACTCGCTAACCCTGGCCATCGGTCTCATTACCGTCACACTGAAATTCATCTTCAATATCATGGCTCTTCTTTGTTTATTTACTGTTTATGACGTTACTGGTTTGCAGTAAACTCACTGCATCTGACGTTGTCCTCGCTTTGTACTGGAAGGGGACAGTGGCAGCACTAACGACGCATAGTTTATTGGCAAACCCCTGTCTAACTTACGGGAGCTTGCTAACAGAAAGCTGTTAACCAAACACATTAGTTAGCCTTGTTGCTAACCAGCTAACGTTAGCCAACTTAGCTGTTCCTAATATTGAATTGAGGACAGTAGGTTCCGAGGTGGACACCAACAGAACTTGTTGTTTTCCAGTGCAATGTTAGTTGAAATATTAACGCTGTACAGTGCTACAGCAAACAGGATAAAATGGCATTGTTTTGTGTTTCTCGCGTGATTTCAGGAGCAGTGTTCTAGAAGTCTTTTCCAATCATTTTTTCCGTCCACCTCCATTCAGATCTGCGTGCCCCGAGCCTAACAACAGCCTCAGGTCCAGTCTCTAGCAGCCAACAGAGGTGCTGCCGTGAGAGAGGAGGCCTCTGCGCATTACATTAGGCCAAAATCCACCGTTCTTGTAATAAATCCGGAGTATCGACAGGCTCTGGCATTTTAACGCTAACAGCAACCAGACGGTTCAGTCAGTCTTTCATTCAGATGGATAAAAGCTGACAGCAGGGCTTTTAGCCGTCTCAATTTAGCAACCATCTATATCAAAACAAGGTGACATCGGTGTGACGGCTTCTGTGCTGTTCAGACAAACCCCCCAACATACACAGACACACACACACACACACACACACACACACACACACAGACAGACACCAAAACAGGAAAACACTACAAGACTTGAATCACACACTGTGAAAAATCTCAATTGATAGGCTAATTTGGGCCCTGTGTAGAAGGTGAGAGGATACAGGCAGCATGTGTAATTCAAAATTAAGGTTGTGTAATCCATTTTGTGAGGTTTAGGGAGTGGTGGTCCTACAGTTTGTAAATAGCAGGGAGGGCCTCTTATTTATAGACTCGGGCCTAAAGCCAGATACAACCACAGATCATTTAATGCATAATTGATCAGGTCCCTGCTGATGAGCAGTTGAATATGAGCTTCCATTCAGTTTATCTGTGGTGTTGTGAATGCTGATTTACCTTTTGCTATAATCAGTGCTTATAAGATCATTGTATTCTAGTCTAGAATTACCTAACAGCTCTGGCACTGGCTCAAAGTGGTGTATTGCTGAGGATGAGTCATGCCATTTCTTGTTGAGGTTATGTTGGACATTGAGTCATTATGTCTATGAAAGGTGCACAGATTCAGTGACACTGCACTATTGTTAAGGCATGACATATAAATAGGTTTGTTCTGGAGTGTGTGAGATATTTTTTTCTGCTCCTGGTTGTTCCTGCTCTGTTCCCTCACCCTTGTGGTTTGGATGCTATTTTGACCAGCGTGCCAATTTTCTCTGTTCAAGGCCATGCAGTGTCTACCTAGTCCTGCTGCGCACTGACGGAGATTAATCCTCGCAGCCTCAGCAGCAAGATAGATACTTAAACAAACTTAATGACTTTGTACCAATAAATGCAGCAAATGGTGTTTACACCTCTGCAGATGCAAAGACAATTTTATTATTAACTTAGAAATAAAGAGAGGGTTACAGTTACATAGTAGGAATAAATCTAATGTTCTGTAACACACCCTATAGTGTTTTCTTTGCACTTTTAAACCATTACACATATAATAAATTCAGCTGCCCCCTGATGAAAGACCAAGCTGTTGACTAAGGATTTTGTTGGAATACTAATTTTTTTGCTGTAGATTTATGTTTAATGACTTACAGTAATCCCAATGTCTGTGTACCAAGCAAAATTTTAATTGAACAACACCTTTCAAAAGCAAATAGTTTCAAAAAAGTCAATTAATAATTTCTTTGACCTGTGAGAGAAGCACTTTATTAATATATACTGTGAATAACCATGACAGGACTGAAGTGGAACTAAAGGAATAATACGTGATTTCAAATTCACATACTTTTCAAAATTTAGTTGAGCAAAAGGAAAGCATTTATCTAAATAGGAGCATTATTAAGGTTTCATTTATTTCAAACTACAACCCATTTTTTGAGCTATGTTGAGATTAAAGTGCACATATAGAGAAACCTACAGGCTGCACTAGATGCTGCTGCGGAATAGTCACAACTAAGGCCTCATTCATACTCTGTTGTGTACAGACACCAAAAGCTGGAGTAGTTATTGCTGTTATTCTTCTTTGAAATCAGATGTCTGCATGGACCCTCGCGCTCACCTTCTGATAATGAAAATTATGTCACTTAGACCCTGGCGTACCCCCCCCCCCCATTATAACATAAATGAACTGTGGTGTATCACATCTTTGGTAAGCTAAGTTCACCCAAGCCTGATTACTGCCACACCCATTTTCAATCAAGAAATCACTTAAATAGGACCTGCCTGACAAAGTGAAGTAGACCAAAATATCCTCAAAAGCCAGACATCATGCCGCGATCCAAAGAAATTCAGGAACAAATGAGAAACAAAGTAATTAAGAGCTATCAGTCTGGAAAAGGCTATAAAGCCATTTCTAAAGCTGTAGATCTCCAGCGTACCACAGTGAGATTATTATTATTATTATTATTTCGCCATTATCCAAAAATGGCAAAAACATGGAACATGGAACAGTGGTGAACCTTCCCAGGAGTGGCTGGACGACCAAAATTACCCCAAGAGTGCAAGAACGACTCATTCAAGAAGTCACAAAAGAACCCAGAACAACATCCAAAGAACTGCAGGCCTCACTTGCCTCAGTTAAGGTCAGTGTTCATGACTCCACA
>VUQG01014740.1:0-29559 GCA_015106755.1 Etia nguti
TTTGTTCTATTTAATCTGAACAAGCCCCTAAAAAAGTCAGTCGGTTTTTATCATCACTATTCATTTTAAAGCTCAGTTTTTAAACCCTTACGATGTAACTACAGCCCAGCCCATGCAGCAGTATATTAATGACTAACCTTATATTGCACTTGTTGTCCTCACTGAAGTTTGATTCATTTACAGCATCCTGCCATGCAATTACATTTGTCCCTAACCATCGGGAACCCTCAAATTAACTTTTATCGAATGGAACAAAAATTAGCGTTCTTCCTCCAGCTTCACTGTTTATGTTATGCTAACCATAGCTGTGTAGCTAGCGATCACGTAGCACATCATTATATAGCAGCTAGCCCAACTTCAGTAACCCTATAAACGCCACTGCAGTTTAGTTTTCTGTCTTCATTTATGTCGGAAGTGATAGCAGAGCTGTACGTTTTAATTTTTGCTGTGGCGGTTAAGCTGCTGGATTTTTGGCTTCACGACCCTCCTTCGTGGTTTGTGCACGTCGAAGCTCAGTTTGTCGTTTCAGCTGACGAAACACACTCCAGGCGCTAGTTTCTGACTCACCGATGGCATCTCCCGCGCCACCACCAATTCTCCCGGGGGCCTCCAACTCATTGATGGTGGCTGGGATTGCGGCACAGCGGCACCGTGGAAAAGGGCTGTGTTTTTACCATCAGCACTTTGGCGCTGCAGCACGGCGCTGTCTGCCGCCTTGCAGTTTTAAGGCCCAGGGAAACGAGCCCGCCAGCTGTCTGTAGCGGCCGTGACCGCTGGCGATAAGGAAAGGCTGCTCTTCATCGAGGACTTGCTTGGGGAGGCGTCTTCTGGTTGACTCCGGCTCCCAGAAGCGCCTCTGGAACTCTCATGTCGTCTTTGCATACCTCCACAATGGTATACTATTTAATCTTAAATCTTTTGGGGGAGTTTTCCCGCGTACCACTAGAGATAACCCAAGTACCACCAGTGGCACACGTACCACAGTTTGAAAACCACTGATATAGTTAATAACATTACAATTGGAAAAAAGACTGAACAAGTATGGCTTGTTTGGAAAGGTTTCCAGGAGAAAGTGTCTTCTCTCTACAAAGAACATAATAACCTGACAGCATCTGAACAAACCACAAGACTTCTTGAACAATGTCTTTTGCGATAGATAAGACCAAAGTAGAAACAATTCACAATCAGGACAAATACTTCATATCAACTGTCAAGCACAATATGGTGATGATTTGACCTGGTTTTATCATTTATTAATTTGAGCAGTTCTTTTTCCAGTGTGGAATGACTGTACAGCATACATCTCTTTGGTTAGTTCGGATTCTGTCCAATATTTGACCATACATAAACGCTCAAATACATACATAGACTCCCACAAATATTTGCCTAAATGACTCTTGTCAAGTCGCATCTTGACCAGATGCTTTTAGTAGCCATCAGCAAGCTTCTGGCATAATTCTCGCTGGATATTTGACTACTTTTCTTGGCAGAATTGGTGGAGTTAAATGAGCTGTTTTCCCAAAAATTTCCCCAAATCTTAAGTGTAACCCACAAATTTTCAGTAGGGTTGAGCTCAGCGCTTTGGGGGAAGCTATTTTAGAAGCTTACCATTAGCCTGATTTATCAATTTCAAAGCCAGTTTAGATATGTGTTGGGTCACTGTCCTGTTGGAACATCCAGTTGTGTCTAAGGTTCGACCATATAGCTGTTAATTTGAAGAATTTGCAGGTAGTCCTCCTCCTTCATTATTCCATCCACATTCTACAATGTACCAGTATCACTGGCAGCAAAACAGCCCCGAACATTCCTCTTTTCATTGTGGCGAAATAGCTCAATCTGTGTTTCATTTGAATATAAAACATTTTTTTAGAACATATTTGGTTTGTCCATATAGGCGGCTGAAAATTTTAGTTGAAGTTGAAGGTCTACATTTTGGAGCAAGGGCTTCTTCCTTTTTGGTAACCTCTTAGTCCATGGCTATATAAAACTTGCTTCACTGTGGTCAGTGACATGGGTGTCCAGCAGCCATGAGAACAATCCAGGTGGTTCCTGGATTGTTCCTGAGCAACAACCAGCTTCCTCTCGTCTGGGTGTAACAATTTACGTCTTCTTCTAGATCTTGGCGAAGTGTTGATAAATCCAATTAACTTTTTCTTACGTAAAATTGCTTGAGCTGATTATTTTGAAATTTTCAGTTGTTTCTCAATGTCTCAAAGTGACCTTGGCAATTTGTGCAAATCTACAGTTCTCCTTCTTAAATCTTCACTGAGATCCTTGGACTTCCCTATTGTTATGACTATTGGTCAAACAAATCCTTCATCATGCTGACAAAGGGAAACTACCAGTTGTAGTAAATCATAATCACTAATGAGAAGTTAATAAGCTTTGGCTAAAAGAAGGTTAAAAGACACTGAAGAATCTGCAGTACCGCTTATTTAAAGATAAAAACGTGCATGCATATATCTGAGCCTGTATATATACTCTTAACCCTGCGTGGATTAGAGAAAATCCAAAACAAACCTAAAATTATGCACCCAATTCTCATGTTTTTAAATCTTAGGAGCTCAAAATTAACATGACATTAATGACTATGATGAGTGCAAGTAAACTTCTGAACACAACTCTACATACAAAGAGTATATCCCCCAATGATCACCAGCAGCGCTACTTCACTTGTTAAGATCGCTTGTTAAGATTTTTTATTTTCTTCTGCGTGTTTGCTCCATTTTTGCCATAGTTAACAAACTGACAAAGACTTTTCAGTATCTGAAAAAAACATTTTGTAGCACAGTAGTCGTATCAAGGGCAGACATAGTTTCAGGAAAAGAAAACATCCTTGTATGTTCCTCTAAGTGCTTCTATGTGTGTGTGTGTGTCTGCTTGTGGGCCTGTCTCATGCTGGTAAATATCCTTGCACAAGTGCTGTCTCCAGCCTCTCTTTTTTGCTCTCATCTTCTCTCTGCAACATTAACCTCTGCACCTCTTTTCTCCGTCATCCTCAGTGTAATTCCCTCTCACACATCGCAGATCTGCAGACTTTGTCTGTGCTCCACGCCCACGCCTCAAGTGTTGGTACAATGCGCCTCTGCTTAGGTGTTAAGTGTTTCGCCATGCTGAGGTCACTGGAGAGGGGGGTGATGGTGGTAGCGGTGGGGTGTACATGTGTTACTGGTGACTCACGGATGCTATGGCAACCACAGAAGGGAAAAAAAACCCTTAAAAACCATCTGCTGCACCTAAATCAATGTGTATGCGCAGCACGTGAGACTGGACAAGCACAAATTCATTCAAATGGGCACTAATTTGCTTTAGTGAATCGACAATGATTCATTCCTTTCACTTTTCATGGGAAAATCATGCTGTTGTTTTAAGACTATTAGTCTCTATATTGTTAGGCCTAATGAGGCTAAGGTGTATTTGCTAGAGGTTGCAGGAGCAATGGCACTTCTGGTATTTCTCACATTGGGCATGTTACAATCAAAAGAAAACGGCATTTTCACAGTGTCTTACAGCTGTCATTTCATGTATCTCCACTTTAAATGGGATTTTGGTGTGACCTCATACAGGGAGGGAATATTCAGAAGCATGTATTGCACTACCTTGTGCAACACTGGGATTTGATGAAGTGAATAAACTGAAGCAACAACGTTGAAAGATCCCCAGTTTGAGACTGGGAGGAGACACAAATCCCTGGGAGGTTCTTATATGGTTTTGAGCCCTTCTAAAGAAGAGAGGAGCTTTATTTTTAAGCTTAGTTACAAGAATATTTTTTATGTCTTTAATACAAGCGATGTCTAGCATCCCACTAAATTACCTTGATTGTCTGCTAAGGGAACCATGAATTAAAAACAAAGAGGTTGGAGTTTGGAAAACAGAGAGCTAAGTATCCTCTGGTGAACTGTGAAGGTTCTTCCGATAAGTCAAGAGACATCATTTACAACAAATGAATAAAATAACTTTTAATTTGAATCTGATTTGTATAATTTAGATTAAATATTGATAAGCAAAGCCCAGGGATTTAAAAAACAAAGCATATTATTTATTCCTAATTTTCAGATTTGCTTTTTATCCTCAGTTGTATCAGTCTAATCAGACTGCAGGTTTACTTGTGATTCTTAGGATATTTAAATGTAGAATGGGAGGCATAGCCTTCAGCTTTCAGGCCAGCTTTGGAACCAGCTCCCAGTTTCCTGTGATTCACTGAGCATTTCTTTACTCATCTTTTTTCTTTTCTGTATGTATATACACCACTACTGTTTTTAATCATTAACAATTATTAAAGTTCTACTCTCTAGTTTCAATATAAGAAACAAGCCAAATAGAGCAGAAAAAACTTCTGCCAGAGTTAATTTTTCTGGCTAAATAAGTGTGATACTATTACAATCTCTTTTAAATTTGTTGGTCTAATATGAGATAAATTCCTATGGATGTTCTTTTTCCCCTCAGGTCATGGGCTCTTCGGCTCCTTCGAGATGCTATCATCGTGGAGACGAACCCGTGAGGACCAGCATGTGAAAGAGCGTGTTGCAAGCGTCTTCGAGGATGTTATGTTGCGTTTCTCCGGCTCCACCATGATCCACCTGATGACCTTGGGCCTGGCCGCCTCCCCGCTCACCAACATGGAAGCCGTCCGGCTCTTCTGCCGCACCGCTGCTCTGGCCGTCACCATCAGCTATGTTTACATGTTGTCCTTCTACAGTTCCTGTCTGGTGTTTACAGGCTACCTGGAGACCGGGTACAGACATGGCTGCTTCTGCCGGCGAGTCCCCAAACCGGACCGTCTGGACTCTAAACCGGCTTGGTACAGGTGTTTAATGTACACTCGTTACCAGGAGGAGACCCAAGTGACGAATCCTCCACACGGAATTGGTCACACTCACACACCAAACCCTGACCTTACTCACACACACACGCACACACACCCTCACCCGCATACAACGAACAACCCCGGTGTTCGTGGACATGCTCATATTGCTAACTCCACACACCCACACCCACACTCTCACCCACACCCTCACCCACATTCCACAGCAAGCACGGACCCTCATCCTCAGGACTCCCACCTTTTGTTGGGCTGTGTGCGGCGTTGCTATGGAGACTGGATCACTAACACTTATGTTAAACCCTTTGTGGTTCTGCTGTACCTGGTTTACATCTCCTTTGGATTGATGGGATTCCTACAGGTGAGACACACACCTGGTGATTTCTCTTTTACAGAATTATAAAGTCTTTATTTGTGACATGTAATAAAAATGTCTCTGTCGTCAACAGGTGACCCAGGGTTCTGACCCCAGCGCACTGGTTGCAATGGACACAGCAACAGTATTGTACACCCGAGCCCAGCAGCGTTACTTCAGCTCATACTCTCCTGTGATTGGATTCTACATTTATGAAAGTGCCCCTTACTGGAATGCCTCAGTGCAGCGGGATCTGCTGGAATATGCCAAAGGCTTCCAGAGAATAAGCTGGCTAGAAGCTTACCTGAACTACCTGTCAGATCGCAACCAGTCCACCAGCCAGCCGCGGGAAAATTTCACCCACACGCTGCGCCACGCCTTTCTCCGTGAGCCGCAGTTTGCCCACTTTGCGGATGACATTATATTTGCAGAGCGCGGCCAGGGCGAAGAGCCTGATGTTGCAGCTTCTCGCATCTTCTTGGTTGCCAAAACAACGGAGAACAAGCGCGAGGAGATGTCAGTGCTGCTGGACACGCTGCGACGCCTGTCACTGACCTCACGAGTCCGCTTCTTAATCTTTAACCCTTCTTTCGTCTACCTGGACCGCTATGCTGCAGCGGTCAGCTCCCCACTTAGACACTCACTGCTGGCGGTGCTCTTCCTGTTGGGTCTCTCCTCTCTGGCTGTTGTGGAGCCGCTGGTGTCTGTGTGGCTGGGCCTCACCCTGCTGTCTGTCCAGTTTGGCGTCCTGGGCTTTATGACCTTATGGGGTGTGGAGCTGGATTGCATGTCTGTGCTGTGTTTGATCTCAGCTTTGGGGCACTCAGCAGACTGCAGCGGCCCCCTCCTCTGTGGTTTTGCCGCAGGTCGGGGTGAAAGCAGGACTCGCTGGGTGAGAGTGGCACTTGAGAGACACGGAGTTCCCTCTCTACAGACGCTCATCTGTTACGGTGCTGCCCTGGTACCCGTTGGCTCCATACGCTCCAACCTCACACGCACACTATTTCGCTGCCTCACCCTGACGGCCGGTTGCTCTGCCCTGCACACGCTGGCATTCCTGCCCACCCTCCTCACCTTCCTGCCCCCCTCCAAGAGCCGGGGCCATGGACCTGGAGGGGAAGGACAGAGACAGGAGGTGGAGTGCGTTGAAATGAATGACAGCACCAGAGTTGTCGACCAGATCACCACCGTCTGAGCATGGGACAAGAAGAGAGGAAGACAGGTTTCTAGTGCACATGTTACCTGCTTGTTGCTAGTGCTGTGTGGCATGTGAATGAGGCGTTTCCTAAAAAAGCTAATGAGAACTTAAAGGTAATCCAGGTTGTGATGTAATCACGGAGGAAGTGCCACACTTTTCACCAAAACTTGCTTTAGATTCAGTCACTTTGTTTGGCTACTACTGTCTGTTCACCATATCAAGTTGCACAACTACAGCTCCAGTGACATGAGGCAATCATCTGTATGACTCGAGTATTTCTACTTTAATGCTGGAAAAATAAAGACAAAATAAAAAATCAAGGTCTTAGCGTTGTGATTTGTAATATATCATCTTGTGGAAATATTAGCATTTAACAAAAGTCCACTTGTATGGGAGTTTTTTCTTTTTCTTGACTCTAATTTGCTCATTTTCAGCTCAAAATTTCTAATTCTATTTCTGCTAGTGTAGCTTCACATGATTCACTTTTCAAAATAATTTCATCTTATGCTGGGTTTTATTGCAGTCTCTCTGTACATCCCTTATGTGCAACAAGCCATTTTAGGTATGTTCCCCATTCATTTAAGTCAACCTTCTTTTGACTGGCTGCCTGTGTGGAGCTGTAAGCCGACAATGCCATGGTCGTTACTCGAGAAAAATATTGTATTAAACATTTTCTTAAAAGTAATGCAGTATGTTACTTAATTACTTGATCAACCCTTTATCATGCCAAAGCGTTTAATAGACACGCTGGTCCACCATGTCCATTTCACGCTTTGCCCCTTCAAAGCGTGAAATGGACAATCATGCAGAAGTTGCAGTACCAGAAGAGGAAGATAATATATTTAAAGAAGTACATTCCAGGGTGGTTCTATGTCCCAAACAATTAAGGTAGGTAACTAAAATGTATTTATTTGTAAATGTGTTTATAATGAATTGAATGTAATGTCTCTTTAAACGCTTTCCTGTGATTATTTTAATGTTGGCTTGAAATAAAACATCTCCCTCTGCTGGTACTGCAGCTTAGTGAATTACTGAATTTAGTACAGTAACACGTTACATTAGTGTGTTACTGAAAGACGTAATGTGATTACAGTAACACATTACTTTATAATACGTTACATTACTGAGCTAACCATATGAAGGATCTCCAAGATCACTGACATCATACGGATCAAGGAGTTTAAATGAAAGTCTGAAACACTATTTACAGCAGCTGAAGCCTGAGCTTGTGGCACACCAGGATCACTTGGACACTGACCTCATTATTTCAGAGTTTAAATAGTTTAACTTAAGCATCAACCATTGTAACAGTATATCATATATAGTCATGTGAAAAAAAGGGTTTTAAATATGCAGTCATGTAAAAAAACTAAGTACATCCCATGATTCAGTAGCTGGTAGAATAATATTGAAGAAATTGTATTTTTTGTATGACTTTATCAGTCTCTGACATTGTTATGGAGGAATTTTGGCCCGCTTTTCTTTACAATGTTGCTTCAGTTCATTGAGGCTTGCAGGCATTTGTTTATGCACAGCTCTCTTATGGTCCCACCACAGCATTACAATCAGGTTAAAGTCTGGACGATTCTGTTGTAGAGTTGCTGCTGTGCTTGGGACCATTGTCCTCAAGCCTGAAGTGGTAGTGGAAGTGGAAGTAGTAGAATACTTTGGTATAGAGAGTTCATGGTTGACTCAGTGACTACAAAACAAGCCCAAACCCTTCCACCACCGTGCTTGACAGTTGGTAAGAAGTGTTTGTGCTGATATGCTGTGTTTGGGTTTCTCAAAACATGGAAGTGTGAATTGTGGCTTATCATCTCTTTTTTGGTCTTGTCTGTCTCAAAAGACATACAGTAGTTCCAGAAATCTTGTGATTTGTTCAGATGCTGTTATGTTCTTTGTAGAGAGAAGAGACTATCTTTTGGCAACCTTTCTGAACAAGTCATACTTGTTAAGTCTTTTTTTCCAGTTGCCAAATGTGGCAGTGTGAATTATGACTAAAAAGCTTTGCTTTGGTGTTATCTGTTCAAAGAACATTGTTTCACGTGATGATCAGTTATTGAAGTACATTTGATTACCAGCCCCTGGCTGCACATTGCCCTCTTAATTCCTATGATTCCTATTGAAGCAGTAAGGTTTAGTATGGTTTTTCACAAGATTGCAAACTTTTTCTTTTCACATGAATGTATATTATAAGTATGTGTAGTATGCATATATTGTATATTATAAGACAAAGCATAATAAGTCTACAGTAAATGGGTCCAAAATTTTGCATTTGGATAAAATGAATTTTAATAGGGCTTTAAAACTGGTGACAAACGAATAGATAAAGTTCGTAATACTGACTTTTTTTTTGTAAAGCTGTCATCAAGTGGAGGCGCAGAGTGTAAAAGTGTATAACTTGAAAGGTCAAATCCAATAACAATCATTTTGCTCTCTTTTTAGTACAATTATGCAATTTAGACACAGGCAAAGACATTAAGTAGTCATCAAGAACCATCTATTATGGCAAAATGTCAGAAAGCATTAGTCAGCCAGCTATTAAATGTGCACAGACAAAATCCTCAACCTTCCTGTATTCTTGCTCTATTGTACCGTCTTTACCTTACTATATAAAGCCCCTTGAGGTGGCTGTTGTTGTGAACTGGCGCTGAATAACTTAAATAAAATTGAACCGAATAAATCCTCGAAATAATGACTTTTGCACCAAACTTTAAGTTTGGTATAGCAACAAACAAACTTTACTTACTCCATATGCTCGATCCCTCAGGGATGAAGAATTTACTCAGCACCTAAACTAATGCTCATCTGGTGTTTTCTGACAAGTTTGGATCAAAGCATTATTCTATCCTGTTAACCCCCCTTCCTGAATGGAAACAGCCTCTTTGTGTTTTACTCCTTAAGTCACAGATGTAGCTGAACTTCTGTGTGTAGGAGTGCCTGCTATTGTTAAAGCATGATCCTCTCTGATAATTGCCTGAATGAAAGTATTGTTAAGGCTCTGTGCAGGTCCCAAAGCCATCAGTAAGAAAACGAAACCCAGCTTCCCACCTGTGAACACTGCCAATTGGCCTTCGTAAGAGCGCAAGCTGGAGGGATCATTAGCTGTGATGGCTGCGTCATCTTTTGTAAAACGTCCCACTTACACACAGAGCTGGATGGTGTTCCTTCTAAAAATAATCAATGCTGAAAGCGTGCTGATGTGCTGCTTGCTCAGTTGAAATACCAGGAAAATGTGAACTGCTTTTTCTTAGAAAACAGCATGTCTTTGATGCCGGCCTCATGCTGCAATAAAAAATAATAAACTGTATAGTGTTTAAAAGCTGCTGAAAAAAAACAAAACTCACAGCACGTTGATTTAAACTTAAGATTGAGCCCTCGGGTTAGAAACACACTGGTCTCTATTAGGTCGCCAACACCTCCTACGCTGACTTGTGCTGTCAGTCCAAATGTAGTTTACTGCTGCTGTTGCTGCTTAGTTTCACAAGTAAAGTAGGCCAGTGTAGGAGCTGTGGAGTTTTGTGTTAGGTATAAAATAATGGGCTGCAGGTAGGACCTATGTAGAGTAAATCAGCAGTGTTTGAGCATGCAAAGTATCTGCAAAGGTTTTATAATTTAAAATTATTGAGACATCAGTTAAAAGACTTCAGGTTTTTCAGTCACACCAAAATGCTGGACAGAGCCGTCCTGTGATGCCGTTAAATTCACTGTAAAAACAGCAGAGCTGAAGATTAAACTTCAATATTCATTAGTCCTGTAGTTAACTAGGCTTCTAACCTTGTTTATTTGATTTTCCACCACACTCTTTCACTAAGACTCGAACGCTTCAGACACCGTATACCCTGCCCTAATTTTATCTTCCAGCCTCCAGGCAAAGCTTTGTTGTCGAGCTATCAGCCATAAAACATCTTCCGTGCCTTCACTGCCTGTTGCAGTAGACTGGCTGGTATTGTTTTCACTTTTCGAGGGTATGTGTGAGTGTGCAAAATGTGAACCTGGAGACACAAACTGTAGGGCCTTCCACCACAAAGTCAGTTTTTCTGTAGACGGATTAGTTAAAATGATAGGTTGCAACTTTGCAAGACAGAATTACAAAACTTTACAGCTGCGTTACTTTAAAAATAAAGGCAGAGTTCATAGATGGGCGTAGTCGAGCGTGTGAGGACTTTGTAGTTAAGTCAAATCAAGGTTGCATCTATCATATTCACTGAACTTGTATACGTTAAGGATAAGGACTAAATTCAGTCCCCTCTTCTTTTCAAACCAACACAGATAAAGTTATTAACTTCCCAAGAAGTTCTTATTATTCTAGTACAAAAAAAATATAAGTTAATTAAGTTGATTTGGTATTTACTGCTTCATAACCAACTCTGAGACTAATGCTAAGTAAATTATCTATGGGTGGAAGGCTCTCAGCAAGGGAGATTTTCCAGAACATTCAGGTGCATCTGACACAAGGCTGGTGCATGGGTGTGTCTCACTGCTGACCGTAGCCTGCTACTGGAGACAGGCACAGGCATATGATAGTATCATTATATATCCTCCAACATAGAGAATAATGTAGGTAATTTAACCTCAAGGCAGGAGATATCCCATCAATAAACTGAAGGTAGAATCTCAAAGGTTCTGTTCCTTTTGACTTAGTATTATGAACATTTAAGCATAAATATGTTGTTTTTGGATGTTGGCTAAATTTACTGATGCCTCACATGATCAGTGATATCCATCACTTGCATAAAGGTGGAGTTGCTATGTTGTGGGTGGAAGGTGAAACGTGTAATGTCACATCAAATTCAGATCAGATGGTGCCGACACTACAATTGAATTTTGTACTAGGATTGCAAAATTACAGGAAGGGGCTGATAACATTCAGCAGAACAACATGTAAAGCTTCTCCGGCTGAGTGGGAGGGAAACATGATGCAAAGTTTATGTTCGACTGGTGCCAAAACTTGCATTCAAGAGCAGTCAAATTTCATCACACAGACACAAAACACATATTTGCATCCTTCAGTGTGACTCACACTTCCAAATACTTTCATTAACTCAGAATAAAGACAAATAAATCAGCTTAGACTCTATTATTACTGGAGAATAATTAAACGTTGTTGTTTTCTTCAGTATTAAAGTCATCGTGTGACTTCTCTGTGCATCCATGCCTCTATTGCAGTCAGGAGCTTCTATAAGTTTGTTCAGTATATTTAAAATGAAATTATTAAGGGAAAAATCCCAAATAGCTTTTATGATGTATTATCCTCTGCTGGTTTGTATCCTTGTTTTTATCATCAAATTCATTCTCAAACAGTTTTATTTTGTGGGTGTTTGCATCCAACAATAAAGTAGCCAAAAAGGTAAATTTTTACCATGATATAACATTGATTACCGTGGCTGAATATAAATTACAGCAACAACCTAGAAAAGCAGCAGTCTTGGAGTTTGAATATTTCCAGGTGTGATGTTCCAGGTATGAGCATGTGTTTTCTTTGAAGAGGTAAAGAAATGGATTCGATTTAGTGTAGCAGAAGGTGAAAACAGAAGAGCTTGCTGGTGGGATTCAGATTTACTCAAGCCTGAAGCGTGTGCACACACTCACGCTTGCAAGTAGCTTGCCTAAAAATGCCGTGTCACTGAAGACGAGCAGCAACACGCTGCAGTTATGCTCTGCTCCACTGATCCGATACTGTTTTGTTACCGGTCAGTAAAAATGAACAAAAGCTGACAGTTGATCCACTGTGGAAAATAAAGTCATGGTTGTTTTCACTGCCCTCCTGTGGTCAACGGTTAGCTGCATTACAGCAGATTCCTCCTCACGCTGCAGACCAGGAAAGAACACACTGAGGTTTGAAGAACGGTGTCGCCCTGAGGCTGCTCTTGTCTTGTTTGGATTCATTTTACGGCTGACGCCAGATGCCAGTGCTCAAATTCAAAGCCCCGCCATCATTGTGTGTTTGTGTGTGTGTTTGTGTGTGTGTGAGAGAGAGATGTTTGACCGGTTTTTCAACCTGCCTAGCATATAATTTTTGAACGTTGTTGCAATTTTTTGCTCACCTCACACACTTTGCATTGGCAAATAGAAACATGTATCCATGCACACAAACACACAAATACACACACATACCAGATAAAGGATAATACTCTTTGCAGGAACTGTCTGACCCCATATCCTGTATTCCCAGCTGTTACCCAAGAGTCATGCAGAGACAAAGAAATAGACAAATAGATAGAGACAGCTTCACTCCTCCTCCTCTGTGGGGGTGTGTCACAAATTGTGTCTATTACGTCCCAGAGGCAGACCTTGCATTTCAGAATTTCTGATTTCCTGAATGCACCTTAGCACACGCACATACTGAAGCACAAACACACCTGCAAACTATGCCATCTGATGCCAGAGATGATGCTCCTGTATAAGAAACAGGTTGCTACTGGAGGAACAAGAGACAAACTGAGGACAGAAAGGAGAGAGAAACAACAAGTTGTGAAATAGACGGTAACTGTGGCAATTTTTGGACTTATGAAAGATGGATGAATGAGAATATGGGAATAAGGAAGAGACATGTGCAGAGCAGAATGAAGAGGACAAGTCTCCAGAGGACCCTAGCATATATATATATTTGCACACAAGCGTAAAAAGACTCTACAGATGCTTTTGAGAAGCATCAGGTAAGCCATTTAAAGTTCAAAAAACTTATTTTATGAATCTAAAATGTTATGTAAAATGTCCTGTGTAATGCTTGTAAAGGATGCACACAATGTGAAAAACAGCACTATAGATTCTTAAATGAAAGACGAGAAGAAATGTCATATTTTGATTTCAAGGAAAGCCAGAATGTTGGAAAAGACAGCAGCAGCCTCTGGGCTTTAGGAAGGACCATTTCTTTTCCACAAAAGACAAATGAACAAAGATTTCTATACATACCATCACATTTTTAACAGATAAATACAAATATGTGGAGGGTTTTTTAAAGCAAAGAATAGTGCTGTTGCCATACTTCAGACAAACAAAAAGTGCTGATGATTTTATTTGTGCTCTATCTACATGTATAATTTATTCAGACACTCCAGTTGACATTCTGCATAATTTATGCAGCAAACCCTGTAGATTAACTTTTATTTAATCAGATTCTGTGTTATAATGAGAGAGTAAAATGTAATGACTTACTTTTGTGAACTGATTACAGTAGTTTTACTGGAAACATGTAGCTGCATGTCTTTAGCCACTGAGGCCTAGTCGGAAATTATAAAGGAATAATTCACTCATAGTTGTTTTTTTCTAATATATGTCAACAATTTAAAAAAATTACATCCATTTATTTTTTATTTTTAATCTAACGTGCTCATTACCCTTAACTTTTCTGTTTGACATTGCCGCTTTAATGTTCCCATTTCCAGAGTTAAATAGAAATACCACCGATAAACTGTTAAACACCTTTAATGGTTTTTCAAAATGCACATCAAGCACAAAAAGTTTGGCTTAGTTTTAGGGAAGATAATAACTGTTCATATAAAGGAACATTTTTTATGATGGCTGCAATAATAGAAAGAGTGGCTACAATAAAATAAAGCACAAAATCACTAACAATATTTACTATTGTGTGAAGAAGGAAAAGAAAAGTGTCTCGTCAGCCCATTTTCACTAACAAAGAAAATATATTTTAAAATTAGAAAATTAGGCTTTTGCAAAAATCAATATCTCCCTTTGCTTTAGCAATCATTAGGCAGTAAATTGTAGTAAATGTTGGGTGACTGGATGAAACTGCCTAAAACCAGTGATGACAGTGCATATTTTCAGATAAATAATGGGTAACACCGACATCGCTACCTGACTTTGGATAAATGTCGGGGGAGGTTTTCCAATGTTATTAAATTAAATTCAATCTAAATACTGTCTTTTGTCAAGTAATTAATATAGAAATATTATTATTGCCAGTGGGGATAATATTTTTTACCTGAATTACTATCATGACTAAAAATAATTCAATAAATAAAATACTTCTTTTATATATTTACATGTAATGGGTTTCAGACTGGTAATGAATGTAAACCCTTCTGTTGTATCGCTGAAATGCTGCAGTTTTGTGACTTAAGTGCTCGATTACTACATAAGGCTTTTCACGTACAAGTAAAGTACTTTTTGAGCATACTGAGCAATTATCATTGAGCAATAAGTGATGATGAGGCAGATGGCACATTTAAAAACTAAAGACGTTGGAAAAAATTTGAGAATAAAACCTGTGTATGACTTGAAAAAGCAGAATTTGATGAGATTATAGTTTGTTTTGCATATTCGCTCCAGCAAGTAGAAGACAGTCATTTCTTATCAGCTATTCTTCACTAAAATGTTCCCTGTCTAGTCTACACTGCGTGTACCTCAAAAGGATTTGATTTTATATTATGTTTGGGGGAAAATACTTCTATTTTGCATTTTATTAAATACTCAAAAATTATTCTTTTTTTCTTTATTATGAATACAAAGAATACGGGTGTTTTTTATTTGAGGAGACACACATCACTAATATCAGATAATTTTGCAGTTTTTCAGTTTTTTGTGTACAACATCCCTGATAGCAAGATTACATTGAATTAATTTCGATTTTTCATCTGAATCGTCATTATGGTCAAGATTGAAATCTCAATACTAAAAAAATGTTGAATCAGTGTAAAAATACTGATGAAACCTAACAGATTGTAATGAGGTGGATTTATAGCTGAGCGGGAAATTAAAGCTATTATTACTTGGACAATTCCATTGCACCCCTCTCACAGTGGTCCACCTCCCTGTGTTCAATAGTCATTGATTTATAGTTGACTGGGAGATAATATTGAAAAATCATGGATTTATGGTTGACCGGGAGACAATCCTGTATTAGTCGACATCACTGCACCCCAGAGATCTTCCTCCGTGAATACATCAGGTAAGCATTCACTTATTTTCTAATATTTAAATTGTGCCAAATCTATTTTTAATCAATTATATTTTTATATATATTGCTGAACACTCACTACAGTGATACATATTCTAGATGTTTGACTGTCAAAAAGGTTATCAACTGAAGCTAGCTTGCTAACGTAACTGATTACTTAGATGATCAGATTATGTTAGCTAGGATGAATTAGAGAAAGAGAGAGATATTCTGAGAGAAAACATCAAATCTGAAGAAAGTATGCTCTTATTTTTTTTCATATGCTTTATACAGTTTTTGGTTTTGTTTTTCTTTTGTAGATGGGGTGACTCAACAAATGGAGGAAGTGACAGTCTATGAGTTCTCCTTTATCTACAGGCAATTCGCAGTTACAGTCCAGACCGGGGCAGGACATCATTCACTGCACGAGTGAATTCACCAAAGAGTATTTTAAACTAATCGTGAATAAATAAATTAAATAATTTTTTTTAACTGATGTTAAGTTGTCTGTTGTCATTTACGTGTTAAAGCCTAGTTTTTAATGGTACCAGTTAAATTGTTTTAATAAACATCATTACATCATTTATCATAACATTAGATAAGTAAATTACATTATCCTGAAGTATTGTAAGTAATTTGTTTTGTTTATCATCAGTTGAAATTCCACTTTATGTCCTCTTGATCTTTAGTTGATCATCATCTCAATATTATTTCAATATTAACCAAGGGTGTAAAGATGACCAAGAATTAATGTCAGAATCTAATGTTGAGTCAATGAAATTTAGGTTGACATTAAAACATTGATTTAACATTCTTTTAGTTATTGTTGTCTGTCTGTGCTACAGATTGCATTAAGTAATCTGTTACTCCCAGCAGGCGTACAAATGATTTAAATCCTTTTCTGCATTTAAATAAAAATAGACTGCAGCAAATTAAAAAAAGTGCTGCATGAAAGACCAGTTATGGTACTTTCCTGCTTTATATTTTTGTCTGGGATTTGTTCACTGTACTTCATATTTGACCGTTATTGACAGCTGTTCACTAGAGGAAAACTGGATCATATTGTTACTGACTCAACCTGTCAGTTCTTAAACAAATTAACAAGTTTAATCAGAAGTTGGTGAGTGAGTGGGTAAATAAGATTCAGACCAGCTACCTGTATTTTATCAATGACAGAGAGACCTAAACATGGCTTAAAAATACCCCCCAACATAGAGATCAGCAGTACTTCTGTGGCCTAAATCAGATGTAAAAGAAAATTTAATTCACCAGGTTGTGGAGAACAGATTAGAATAGCCTGCTAAATGCTACAAGCATTACACTGCAACTTCACAAAATCACTTGAGATCTTTTTTATAATGTGACAATATGGCACTGTTTTTTCAGTCTATCCCACTTTTATACTATGAACACGGCCATGCAAACAAAAAGCAAAACAAAACAGTCAATAGAGAAGTACAAGAGTGCCACATTATTATGTTCTTTCGATTTTCTGAAGTTGCAGGAGCACTGTATAATATTGTGTTCTTTCTAAATTTTACAAGCGTGAACTGAAATTTAGCCACAAAATGACTCACACAAATATAAACTATAGGTTTCTTTGAAAGGTGTGAATGTAGTAAGGTGTAACCCAATCTCTATGTGTCCACCCTTGCCCCATTGTCAACCTTTCAGTGCACACAAAGACATATATAATACGAGATCGTGTCAGTTTACGAGGAGAAAAGGAGAAGTTGAATGTAATCCCACAACTGGGAACAAAAACTGACACGAATCTACATTTAGAGACACACAGACCAGGTGTATTACATGAATACAGTAAGAGGAAGCTGGCAAGCAAGTTGTTCTTGTTTAAAAAAAGTTTGATATTTAATTTGAATAACACGACTGAGAAATAGAAATTTGCAAAACAAAATAAAATGGAGAAACGGATGAATAACTGATTATGGAGTGTGTTGCCTCTTATTTCCAGGAGGATGTATGACCTTTGCTTAGAAGGGAGGTGGAGATGGAAACCTTATTTTCTTCTCACCATCTTGCTTGTGTTGCTGAGAACTGCTCCTACAGGTAATGACTTACTCACATAAAGAAAAAAAAAAGGAAATACAGATTTTTATTTAATGGAATATTTTACACCATAACACACTACTGACTTAAAATAGAACACTTAATTTAAAGTTATTTGGCTCTAAGCCACCACTGAGATTTTATCTGTTTCCACTGTGTCAAAGTGCAATTAAAACTTTTTGTCTGGATTTCTTTTACCCATTTGCAGCACTTGGCTATTTCCTGGGAGACACTAAAGCTGTATTAAATGGTTGTAGAGACCACTGGACCCTGCAGGACAGGGCAGTCGTGCCCCTCCTTTATGAGATGACCATATGTGTGGACATTCGTGTGGTCGTCCCTGGTGCTTGGGTGGCCTTCTCTTACCGCTCAGTCTTCGCACCCAGACCTGAGTTAGGCCTGGAGGGAGATGAAAGGGCACTATACGGATGGCTACTAGGAGTGCGACACCGATTTCCTCTCCAGCTGTCCCCAACGCATTGGCACAGAGTGTGTCTAAGGAGGGATGTAAAGAGCAACACTTTTAGTCTTGAGGTAACACTGAAAAGTGCTTGTCAAAGCATTCGGATATTTTACTTGTATAAAAAGTAACAATGCAACTTGTAAAAGTATCCAATATTATTCCAAATTGATGTATTTTGAATGTGTGTAATTTATTTAGTCGTTACAATAAGAAGCAGCACAAAAGACAACTCCAGTTTTTTTTTTTTCCAAAACAACAGTTTTCCCATGTTAGCACAAACCCAAAACAAATAGCGTTTGTAAAAAATAGAAAAACTGTTACATAACTGAAACTTGCAAAAACACTGCACATAATAAGTGGAATCTGAAGTAAAATACAAAACAAAAATGGAGAAGATTTTGCAAGAAATTGAGTTGCTGAGTCTATGTTTAACCTGCACAGTGGTATGGAAATAGATTCCAAAGAACTGCTAATGTAAATATGTATTAGCCTGGTTATTTTAGGCAGGCCAGGTAATGCTAATGACTGCAATCCCTGGTTGCCTCAGTACTTTATTTTGTAGATACATTGTAATAGTTTTTTTAAAACCATAAATAGCAGGTTAAGACTGTGAAATATGAAATTCTTTTTAAACTTAGTCACAGCAATTTAAAGGATACCATCACTTTTGTCACAGCCTGCAGAGGCAGACCGTGTGGAGTGTGTGAGGAGGACCCAGGTGCAGACACAGACGAGGAGCTAAAACTAAACTTGAACAAAAAGTGAGCCTTTATTTTGGGGTTGAAATTCCCAAATGTAAAACAAGGCAAAATGAGGGGAAAACTAGAACTATGACTTTAACAAGATAACAACTATGAAAACTGTGACATGATGTGGGGTAGGTAGCACAGACGACCTGACACTGACCACAGGAAGACAGAGGACTTAAATACACACACGAGGTGATCAAGAGCAGTGGAGACACATGAGAAAACAGCTGACTAGAATGAACCTAATGACGCCACAGTGGAAGTGAAACTAAAACAATGAACATGGAACACAAGACCCCTTCAAAGTAAAACAGGAACCATTAATAAGACGCAGACGTAACATGAGCTAGACAACATGAACCACGCAGACATGAGACATGACAGATTAGACACACTAATCAATAAGGGAGACTTAAACACAGGGGTGAGACACAAGGGGAACCTGATAAACCATGAACTATAACTGTAACCTAGGCATGACAGAATTTAACTAGATAAGCTGAAATGAAAGTAGAACACAAATGAATAACAAAATTCAAAGAAAGTCAGGACCCAGGACCGTGACAACTTTATTACAACTTGATCTTATACATTTACATTTTGGCTATCATTTCTAGTTCTGATAGCATTTTTTCCCCCAAATACAGACTTGACTTGGCAAGCCAACCATATTCATGGACAATCTACTTGGTCTAAGTTTAAAATTCAAGTCACTGCTGCTTTACCTTATATTTTACCTACTGTGTGGCTTGCTGGCCACTAGTGTGGATGTCCTCAGTGTGCTTCAGCTTCATCTTTAGGATCTTTAGGTCTCTTGATAGACTTAGTCCTCCAGAATATGCATGTGGTTAGGTTAATGATGATAGTAAATTGACCATAGGCGTGAGCATGAATGGTTGTCTGTCTCTCTGTTAGCTCGGCAACACTTTGGAAACCTCTCCAGGGTGTACTCTGCCTTTCGCCCAATGACAGCTGGGATAGGCAACAGCTCCCCCATGACCCTGAATCGGATAAATGAAATAGCTGGATAAAATCGGTCTAGTTATTAAATTTGGACTAGTTTTTTTTAAAGTTTGCCTGGTTTCAGATCTGAGCAAAAACCAGAAGAAGAAAGACAACAAAGACAGACATAATCACATCCAACTTTTTTTAATTGTTCTAGGTTGATGGGGACATTATAGCAGAGAGGACCGTCATCGCTCAGGCCATCCCCTCCTACGGCTCTCTGTGGATGGGCTGTCGTCCCAGAGATCCACCCCCAGGACCTAATCTCGGAAATGTGGAGCTGTACTTGTTCCGCATGTGGGCAGACTTGGGTGATCATGGGCCCTGCGAGGATGGCACTGTGATTGGCTGGAATGCCAAATACTGGGGAGTGACCAGTCCCAGCGCAAGGCAAATAGACCCCAGCCTTATGTGTGGTAAGCCAGATATGAAGGACTAACCTTGTCACGGACCCTAACTGTTCTAGAGTAGATGTATTAATATTAACCATGAATTGACTGCCAAACTAACAATGGCTGCATTTATAATAAAATGCAGGGCTGTCTTTTCTGTCACAGAAAAAGACCTTAATGTTAGCCAAACCATAGCACAGCATGTTTGAAATATGTTGTAAGCATGTTATTAAGCATTTATCTGATCCTGCCTCAGTAGAGAAGTTGCTACAGCTTTGCTTTCAGCTTTTTCATTTAGAAAAAGAGTTTCACATGAGAGACTTTACACCAGAAATTAATTTTCAAGTCTTCCTTAAAGACCTGAGAAAAATTATTGAAAAATTGATTATTGAAAATTGAAAGTTTTTTTTTATTGTTTTAAAATTTCAAAGTAATTTTTAATCATAAAAAAGCAGAGCAAACATTTAGGCATGTGAATCTAATCAACTTTCCACAATAAGCAAACCCCCCACCCCCCCAAAAAAACTACAGGAATGGCAGTCAAGCCTTTGCAGTACTGAGTTTTATGCCTGCAAATTCAAGCTGCCACAATAATCTAAAACATTTGGATGTATTTTCATTACGTGAATCAGACAAAACATTTCCTGCGAATATTTTATTATTGGTGTCTCATTATTATTTGTTAAGCATGCTGATAGCATTTGCTTAAAACAATAACTGTGCATGCAAAACATGTCTCTGTTATCTTTATTTCTAGCACTTGTTTGCATACCATTGCAGTGCATGTTCTCCAAGCATGTTCAGTGTTGAATGTTGCATGTTTTTATGTGTCTTGTAGACCACAAACGGTTGAAACGTGAGGCTGCTTTCAGAAGCATTACTGATGGTGTGTATCAATGCAACTAATGTGACTTAGACACCAGTATGCATGTTGTGTTTATTTGTCTAAATGTATGAATATAAAGGACTAAATATGTGTTTGTCCATTTGAGGATATTTCTATTGTTCATTTAAGGCTGTGTAATTGTGGGTTCTCACCTAAAAACAAAAAATATTATATTATTTTAGTTTTACATAACCAGATGGCCTATTTTTGTGTAAATATGCTTTTCAAGAATGCTATTGCACTGTAAGAGATAGGAGTACCTTAACACAAAATGCAGCACAATAGTGCAGAAACAAAAAAGAAAGAGACTAGAGGAAATCTACCTTGCTTTTACAGTGCAAAACAGAAAAGTGTAAAGAATTCATTCACATTTACAGCAACTACACTGGGAGCTGGCCGGTCCCTGCTGCCTTCATCTGGTAAGCATCACCCTGAGACAAGTACTAAAATATACTTTAATAACAACCCAAAGAAACTTCTTGCTGATGATTACTTTGCACATCTTTTCCAACTATCTCTATAAAGAGATTCCATTTTGGTCCATTATTTTGGCTAGTAATAATGATTTGTCAGTTCATCTTGTTACATTGGCAGCAAATCAGAAAAAGAAACAGAAATCAAGGATAATTTGTGGGATTACTTTGAGTTATAATTTTTTATCTTTTGTATAAATTACAGGTAAGTGATAGTGACATGAAATCATAGAAGATGGCTGAAATTTGATTTTTGGGCTAGTCATTTGCTGTTAGATATGGTAAAATTATTATACTGCTACACACACCCACCAGCCACTTTATTAGGTACATGTTGCTAATGTATTTGCCTTCAGAACTGCCTTAACTCTTTGTGTCATACATTCAGCAAGGTGCTGAAAACATTCCTCAGAGATTTTGGTCCATATCGACATGATAGTATAGAATAATCCTTTAATTGTCCCACAAGGGGAAATTTGGGAATCACAGTTGCTGCGCATTTGTTGGCTGCATATCTATGATAAGAATCAATCAGCCAATCAAGATGCTCTACTGGATTAAGATCTGGTAACTGTGGAGGCCATTTGAGTACATGGAACTCATTGTCGTGTTTAAGAAACCAGTTTGAGATCATTTGAGCTGTGGTCCTAACAGGATGAATATAAAGAGATGGACCTGGTCAGTCATGATACTCAAGTAGGCTGTGGCATTTGGACAACATTCAGTTGGTAGAGGCCAAATGTTTTCCAAGAAAAAATGCCCCACATTGTAGCATTATTACTACTGCTACTACTACTCGACATTATGGGTGGGACTTGGAGGTCCAGGGCTACCCAATCAAGTCACTGTGCTCCCTCAGCGGAATTCTACTGATATACTTCAACTATAAGTTACATTAAGTCATATAATTTGGGAACAAAAAACCCCATAAACAGCCATATAACTGATAAGTTATTGCAGTGCAATAGTGTAGTGCTTCTGCAGCAATCATTGTAACCAGCATCAGTGAGGAGGTCACTCACTGAGTGGATGGGCCTATGCAGATCAGACTTTGGGAAGCACCCCTCATGTCTCTTTGAAACTAAAAAAGAGTTCATAGCTTGTGCAGCTAGTTTCAAATCATGACCCTACTAGAACTGGAAAACAAATGGAAATATGTTGAGGATATTGTGAGCTCACAGTCAACTGGCCAAATGTGTGGTGAGGTCATTGGCCCTCTTGTGCACCTGGAGTTAATGTCTCTCCACTCTGTCACCTGATCTGCCTCTGCAATCTAAGACAGAACTTTTTGATGCATTTCTCTGAGTGCATTTAGCTCAAGATCACTACCCAAAGCTTGTGACCATAGGTGAGAGTAGGGATGTAGATTAACCAGCAAGTCGAGGGCTTTGCTTTTCCACTCAGCTCTCTCTTCGCAGACCGGTACAGAATCCGCTTCACTGTAGCCGCAGCACCAATCTGTCTGTGAAATTCTAGAAAACAACATTGGTGGAATGAAGTCAGATGGGTCATCAAACAATTAGTGCATTTGGTAGTTTACCATCATGTGATACTTCTTTGGAGGGGAGATAAAAACAAAAGTAGGTTCTTTTTTGGAGTAAACACTTTCATGCCGTTCTCACACTATTGGCATCATTCTCTCAACTCTTATTGTACTTCTGAAAACAGTTAAGCCTTTTCTCCTAACACAGACCCATATGTGCAAAAGACACTAAAATAATTCTCGAAACTTTTTTTGCATATATCAGAACATGTGAAGTCTTTAAGACACCTAATGCTTCTATACTTTTACCAAAAGAATACCAGAACCACACAAATGTTGGCATTCAGAGACAAAAAGGAAATGTGAAGGACTTACTCTACAATTTACACAGTATGACTGCTGAAACTGAAAAAAAAAAAAGCAAGATCATACACGGGAAACTATCTTCATCTTCTTATTCTATTTTCGGCTGTTCCATTTAGGGGTCGCCATGGCTGACCATCAGCCTCCACCTCCAGCTCTGTCTCCTGTTTTTCTGACTATGCCACTGTCTCCAAACCATACAACATAGCAGGTCTCACTACGGTCTTGTAAATCTTTCCTTTCACTTTTGCTGCTATCCTTCTTCACAAATCACTCCAGTAAAATATATAAAACATAGAACGCAGCACCATCTACTGTTTGCTACAGTGAAGTCACACATATAATTACAGTATGTGCTTGTGTGTAATTAGCAGTTCCATGACATGAACTTGTCTTGAGAACATGTGTTTATATTTTCTCTCAGTTGAAGCATAATTTCACTACTACTGACAGCGTATGACTGGCCTTACTCTTTCTTACATATTAGAAAAAAAAGAAGTTTGCTTTGATTTGATTGAAAATGCTAATGCAACAATGGAGAGTATTCAGGTAAGTCAGAGATCTGTAGTTCTGTTTGACAGAGGTGTAACATTTAGATAGCAAATGGATCAACATGATAACAAAATGTCTTTAGTAGTAAAGTGAGTGTAGAAGCAACACCACTGTGTGCAAACAAAATGTGGGTGGGAAAATGCATTCCTGATGTGAAAACTGTATCAAAGCTATCAAGAAAACCTGAAAAATGACAGATACTGTCTAAAAACACCCAAAAAGCTAAAAAACAAAACAACCCCAACAACTAGCTAATCCGACCAAATAATGGAATGGAAGATATTCTGCTTGACAAAGTTTAAAACTTCGCACCTGATTTTTTTTTTTTTAATTTCAGTTTCCTCCATCATGCCCTCAACAAATAGTCTTTCAGCAGCAGCACCAGTTTCACCTGTCACTACTAATCACACTGTCAGCACAGAAACTACAGCTTCGCCTCTGAACTCAACCCTGCCCATGAACACCAGTTCAGCTGATCAGATCTCAACAAGCACCCACATACCTTCAGTCACAACTCCGGCAGCCAGCCAAAGCACACCTGGAGGATTATTCACATCAGGTTGGCCTTCATCAACACACAGTAACTCCATGTTTTGTGTAACTGGAGATTCTGTTTGCTATTTGTGTTAGTAATGAGAAAAGCAATTTGTAAATTTGACATTTTCTTTTAGGATCTGCCAGATTAGTTCAATGTGATGTCCGTCAACTCTGTTCCAATAATAGTAAGCAAATATTCACTTCTTGTCCAATTTCCTTTTTGCATTTGCATGTCCTCACAGATGTATTGCTTTCTACAGGTGCTTACTATTGGATGCCCATAAGTGTAGAGGGCAACAAGACTGAAGAAGAGGTCCAAAATTTGGTGAGAATGACAAATTTGCCTTGTCCATCTTGTTACGTTTCTCATAAATCTTTCAGTTACCACCCCATCATCGACACATCCTATACAAACAAGCCTTGTAAGCACAATGTAAGTTTGTGGGACCAGCATATTCCAACCCCGTGAATCATCTGAAAATAATTTAGATTTTTTATGCCAAATATTTGTTGCTTTATTACTACTTCGTCTTTTTACAAACTGTTGCTGCCTCTGTGTTATAAGTATGTTTCTTTAAACTTTTGTTTGCTTTCTTCAGTGTCTTCTCTTCTCCTTTCTCATTATTCCTAACTTAAATTAACACTTCCTTCGTAATATTCCTAACTGATACCTGATATTCAGTTCTCAGCCTATATCATCCTTTGTCTAATAGACCTTTCCACATTAATGGCCTTGATAATTAGCTGTCTCTGGTAGCTATAAAGCTAATGAAAAGCAAAATGTAATGATGAAATATGATGGAATGGGAACAGCAGTAATATATATACAAATTATTAGACATTGTAGATATATTCACAGTTATTTCGACTAGTCATTTCCTCCCAATAACCCTTTTTGCTTTGTTGTTTGATGATAAGTTTCTCTCTGCAAAGCAAAGCTGAAGGAGAGGAGAAAAAAAAGTACAAAGTTATGTGATCAAGATATTGCCCACTATGTTTTCTACCCATAAAAAGTAACACCCTTAGCAGATTTAAATATATACAATGTCCAGTTATGATTCTTTAACCCTTCTTCGCCACCTCCAGCACATCCTTTGGTTTGAGATTATACTATACGGTGTCATAGTCCTAGCTTCCTTTGATCATTTTATTCTTTTTAAATTATTGTTATGATTATTAATCTATTTTACTGAAGGAGACATTTACACATCACCATTACAATTTTCAACATGGATCATAAATCAATCCTGCTATATTCAGTCTTTGGTTCTCTCTTAATGCTTGATCATTTTGACACAAATCTAGTCATATCTTTAAGGTTGATTGTAAGGAAACAGCATGCTAGCAAAGGTTGTTCAGTGAATTCTCATGCTGTCTAATAGTGCTGTCTTGATGCACCGACAGCTCAGAGATAAAAGTCTCAGCTCTGAAGTTTCATAAATTTGTTGCCCAGGAGAGGATGAGTTGTGTCCCACTTAGAAAAAAACAACATCCACTGCTATTCCCAGAGAATAGCAGTGGGTTGTGTCTTTTTCTGGAATTCCCATAAATTTTACCTATTAAACCTGAGTGGCCTTTTTAGTTCTCATCCTGAAGTGTAAGACTAAAGAAACTAACAAAACATGTGCTACTTTCCTCAAACTTAAACTTTACACATCAAACATCTCTATCTGTCTGCCTCCCTCTCGCCATCTATCACTCAGGTGTCAAAAGCATTTGGTTGTCACAATGACAGTGTTGATGCAGCAAAAGGAGAAACAGGCTCTTTAAATTTCTGTCAGGGTGACAGACAACTTCAGGTCAGTACAGAAAACGACAACACGTTATATACTTTACAGAATCAAATTTCTCCTGTAAGCCTGGCTCATGGCTTTAACTCTCCTTTCTCTCTTTGCAGGTAGTTGAAGTGTCCTGTAGTGCAACGAGGAACATAAGGTAAAAAGGATATGAGGGGCTGCTTTGTACAGCTGTTACATGTGCAGCAGATTGTACATCCTCACATGAAACACTTTGTTTCCAGCCAAACTGCCTGCAATGTGGTGCTGTTGCTCAACCATGCTGTCTCAGCGTGTGAACTCCAGCTTTCTGCAATGGAGTATCTCCAGCTTGTTGGAGCACCAATGCAAGCGAGAGTCATAGGAAAGATGGAGAGAGTCGGTGAGCACTTGTTTCCTTGCCTTTGCTTCACTCTGTTTTGTCTGTGAGTTAGTTCCCCGGTCTTCTTTGTCCAGCTTCCTGTTTTACTTTGGCAACTCCTCTTTCTTGTGTGCTGCTTCCTTCCTTGTTCCCTGACTGCGGTAAAATAGTTCAAAGTATGACTTCCTATCTTCTTGATAGAAAACATCATGGTGTCAAGGAAGAGTATGAAATGGATTTAAAAGGAAAGGAGGACCACAGTACCCAGGGTATCTAATTGCACTTATACAGTGCTTGCAAAAGGCTCCTAATAATGCTGCTGATGTGGCTTTGTTGTGTTGAAAACTGCAGTGTCCTGAAGATTCTAAAAAGCTAATCTTAGATGCTTTGCCCAGCGTGTTCTTACAAGGTTGTTTCATGCTGGTCATGACAAAGAGAACAACCATACACTATCCAGCCAAAAAAATGTAAAAAAAAAAAAAAATACACATTTTAAAATTAATGCTCTTACACTATTTACTTAGGTAAATCCAGGTGGTGACTTAAGTTAATATGTATAAGTTCATTACTAAAAATCAATAAATAGTACCAAATCAAACAGGTGTCATATTGAGATATGTTGCTCTAATTTTCTCTCCCTGTTAAAAAGATGATCCCTTGTTGATACTTGTGTGACTTAAGTACAATTTATGCTTGATAATACTTGAGGCTGAAAATACAGCAACAGACCTAACTAATGAAAATGAATTATGGTAAAGGAGCCCTTCCCACCTAACAGGGCGAGAGTTGTGGTACACTGTGGACAGGTTGCCAGTCTGTCACATGGTTAACGCAGTGACAGCCATTCACACTCACATTCAGACCTACGACCAGTTAAGAATCACCATTTAAACTACTTGCACGCGATACCTTTAGGTGAGGTTGCACATGCAAATTCCACACAGAAAGGCTCCAGTTTCATGGTTTCAAGTCCAGGACCTTCTAGCTGTGAATCATTAGTGCCACCACTATGCTGTCACCAAACATTAATCATATAAAAAAAGATATTTAACTCATTGAATGGAATCATGTGAAACATCCTAGAAGTCACACTCAATAATATAACTATTTTCCAAAGTTTTTTCCAAACGTGCAGCCTGCATTCATTTTTGAATTAAGTGTGTACATGGAAATACATGTGCAAAGCACCACCATGAGTGCACAAATACACACTATGCATAGTTGAGACTTCTTGTCTGAAATACTGTTGGAATTTTGTTGAAACTGTTAGACCTGTGTTAATCAGTCAACTTAACCAGTGATATTACAGCAAACAGGAGTAGGCTGACAGCCTCTTAGAATCCACTAATCATCACTGGACTCTGTCACTCTTGCTCTGGCAAGATTGGATTAGTTCCTCATAACAACTCTGAACTGACTAGTCTCTGATATAATGCACTGGAATGGGCTGCACATCAGCTTGGAGTTGGAGATTCCTTTAGTTTTTTTTACTGTAACTTACACTCAGTGTCCACTTTGATATGTACACCTCGCTAGTACTTGGTCGGAGCCCGTTTTGCCTCAGAACTGCGTTAATTCTTCATGGCACAGATTCATCAAGGTGCTGGAAACATTCTTCAGAGATTTTGATCCATATTGGCATGATGCCATCACACAGCATCCCTTAGCAATAATGTGAATCTCCTATTCCACATTGCTATTGGTCTTTCCTTCTTATCAGCTTGAAAAAGTCTGGCTCAATGGATGTTTTCTTTTTTTCAGAGCATTCTATGTAATGATCTGTGAGTGAAAATCCCATTAGATTAGTCATTTCTCAAATATTCACACTAGCCCGTCTAGCACTAACAACCATGCCACATCAAGGTGACTTAAATGAACTTTCATCCCCATTCTGATGCTCAAGGTTGTCTTGATCATGGCTACGTGCTTAAATTTGTTGGGTTTTTGCCATGCGATTGGCTGTTTAGATCTTCTTGTTAACAAGCAGATGAACAGGTGTACCTAACAGGTATGTCAGTAAATCGGATTTCTGATAATATCTGTGCCTGTCATCGAAAATTTGCATCGTGTGCGTGTGTGATATTTTCAGCTATCTCTTGAAAAAGGTAAATTAAATAACCAAAATAAGTGTGAAATCAGACATTAACAGATCCAGTACTCAGCTCTTTGGATTTTCTCCACATCAGGTCGAAATCTGTGCAAGGATGTAGAGCCCTCTAGTGGCGGTTTTGTGAGATGCAATTCCACGTCTTCTCTGGATGATATCTGTCAGTCAAATAAATCCTCCGCACATACATGGTGAGCAACACACTTTTTTTTTTTTAATGTGCACTGGATGTGTGTCTGCACACCCTGTAACTTATACATGTTTATTCTCCAGCTACCTCTTAGAGCCCAACTCCAACCCGGCTCCTGAAATGAAGACAGACTCTTGTAGCAGTGAGTATCACAAACACAGATGCTTTTTATATTCACCCCTGTTCATCAAGGGTTTTGCTGCTGTAACCATGTTTGTCTTATCCTCAGGGGAAATGCCTCGCTTCTGTGATTGCACAGCTTTCTGTAATTCTACACGTAAGAAAAACAAACACAAAATTGCACTGACATTTTTGGAAAGCAGGCTGCTGCTGCAATATGTGATAAGTGAATGCAGCATTGTTATTCAAATTTAAAGAAAATACTTAGGCTTTTGGAAAACATAAGGTTGCTTCTATGAACTGAGTTATCTGAGAAGAGAACTTCTCATCTCTTGAACCTTAATATAATTTACAATTAACAGGTTGTTATTTGGCTTAGCTTAAGATAATAATTTCTTGGCTCTTACTTTCTATTTAGCAGTTACATTAGAGAGTGGTATAAATCTCCTCATCTAGCTCTCTGCAATAAAGTTAATAAGCACATTTATGGTCTCTCAGAAACTCCACCCAGATACTAACCATCCCTTTTCTTTATCGCTTTCTCAGGCCAGTTTTATGCTTTTAGAATCAATGTTACTAGTGAAGCTGCTAACATTCAGTCCCTAAAAAGCTTGGTATGTACCACACTGTATGCTTAAAGTATGCTTCATTAATATATAATTAATGTATATATATATATATATATATATATATATATATATATATATTTATATATATATATATATATATATATATATATATATATATATTTATATATATATA
>VUQG01014744.1:0-13570 GCA_015106755.1 Etia nguti
TCCTAGAGTATTTAGAAGTAGAATGGGAAGCAGAGCCTTCAACTATCCAGCTCCTGCAACAGTTATACTGCAACAGGCTTAGGCTGCTGGGTGGCTTCCCATGATGCACTGACCATTCCTCTTCACTCATTTCTTTTCACACTCCATGTGTTTAATACACCACAACTGCATATAATCACTGGTAATTATTCTGCTTCTCTCTCCCATAGTTTGCCTTTTGTGCCATCTCTTTCTGCTCCCACAACAGGTCACAGTGGATGGCTGTCCCTCACCGAGCATGGTTCTGCCAGAGGTTTCTTCCTGTTAAAATTCAATGTTTCCTTCCCACTGTTGCCAAGTTCTCCCTCATTGGTGGTCATATTATTGTTGGGGTTTCTTCAAAAATTTTAAGATCTTTACCTTACAAAATAACGTGCCTTGAGGCAACTGTTGTTGTGAATTAATGCTACAGTTGATCAAATTTAATTAAACTGAATTTATTGGCCTTTTGTCTTGAAGAAATTCAAATTATAAAAAAAAAGTACATAAAATTCTGAACTATACAAAATACACACACACACACTTAACAACAGAATGGTCGAAAAATAAAAACTTTTATGTTGAAGGCAAAACGTCGCCATTTCCGCTTCTCCCCTCTCCTAAATCCAGATACCTTTAAACAGCAGCTCCACCGCAGCTGTCGGGCCAGAAGGTAACGGCCTGAGTCGTCAGCTGTTCACCGTTAAAAATAAATAAAACCACACACAAATCCCACGCTAGCTGAGGATTAAACAACATCAAATGCTCAGGCTATACAGGCCAATGTCCCTGGCCGGATACATTTGTTTGTATACAAGTTCGCACCAAAATATTCAGCTACGCTTGCGCGGCTGCGACACAAAGTTTATGGTAATAGCCTTGCATTGGAAAAAAACCCAACAACGACACTGTAGGTAGACAGCGTACATATGGGCCTTTTGAGACGAGTATAGGTTATGATGTGTGTTACACTGTAGTAGCTCGCCACTATTTTCTGATATTTTGTGCTAACACCGGGTGCAGGTAGCAGACTGAGGCCACCACCGCCGCAGCGGCTATAGATATAGCATACATAACAAGGTCTCAAAAGAGAGAAGGGGGAAACATAACAATCCTGCCTATAAGGATAATTTTTAAGCAGCTTCTTTTCAAAGTGAAACCACTAAATCCTCCACTTCTACTCATTATGTTGACGTGTGCCGAAGCTTTCCTCAGCGTGCTCTGTGTAGCCTCATTGTCTTTGTTTTGACGGCGCAAAGGGAAACGAGGACAACCTTTAAAGACCACTCAAATGCCTTGAAAGTGACTGCGAGCAGCACGTCGGCTTTAGTGTAAAATACCGACGTGCGTCCTCAACACGCCAGGCCTCGACAGCCTATATGTTGTTTGAACAACACAACAGTGTTTGATCTAATCCCAAACACTGACTGCGGAAGCTGCATCAATAGCCTCCCCATAAGCGCAGTTTTATAATAATTATAGCAACAGTCAACACGCAGGCCCGCATCCCAGCGTTTATATCGGCTTTTTTAAATGTGTCTCAGTGACTGTCAGTTGGTGGAAATAATTAACTCACCTCAAACCGGCTCCGCGAAACACCATTTACCTCCTTCCCCATGTCGGACGCTGGTAACCGACTCAATGGATTCGGTGTAGGCGCAGTAAAATGCAGATACGGGCCCTCTCCACGATTATCATGCTACCGTCCTCTCGGTAGCTCCGGTGGTTTAATGTATTTTAACCTGCACTACGAACCACAAAACCTCTTGTTACCGATAAAAACAAAATATATGGGTTACGAGAAGCAGCCAGCCAGCCATAAGCCACTTCTCTTATCAGCTCGATTCGCCCTCACCTCCTCCTCCCCCTATACGCACAGCTTTCTATCCATCCACACAATAGCCCGACAGGAATGGGGCAGACTAAAATTCAGCCGGCACAACCCCTACATCCATAATGAATAAATAACATTAATATGAAAAATAATAAATATAATGACCTTGCTCAGTGCGCACTATTTCTCGCTCGCTGGCTGCTCCTTTAACCAAAGCTCACAGAGGAGCAAATATAAATATCAAAGTGGGGTGTCAACCATTTGCCCGCACACGTAGCATGAATACCTATCGAGGGTTTGGGGCCACATGTGATAATTAAAAAGTTAGATCAGACTCAAAGTTCATACGGACTTTGTGAGAAAACATAGGCTAAAAATTATGTCTCTCTTATTGTATGAAACAAAAACATCTAAAGTGAAGTGCATGTCTGATATGACTACTTCCACTTGCCACTGATTCGAGTATTAAAACCAGAATAGAACCTGTGAGTTCGGCCTTTTATTAACTATCAGTAACGGTTAACACTCGTTTTTAGGTTATTCTATCACATCTGCTGTTATTAAACATTCCAACTTTGTTATTGCAATAGGAAAACGCCACTTCCTCGTTTTTCTTCGGGCACACCCCTCTTCAACAGCGGATCCAATCAGCATCCAAGGACGGCAGCTCGTAATACTCCGTCATCATACAGCGTAAAATTAACACGCCAGACAACACTGAGCATTCTATACATCTATAGCAAAGCCAATGATATTTAATATGTTCTCTTAATTTCTCATACGCAAATAGTAGTGTGTGACTGGGGTCTTGTGCTTTGTCCCTTTAAGAAAACAGTGATTTTCTGTTGATCAATCATCTCCTGATGCCCATAAAGCTGAAACTCCTTTAAAACGTGTGTAAACAATATACTCTTTTGGGGTTCTTTTAGTCCCAAAGTTTGAATTTGAAGAGGACCTTTGCATCTTTTGTTCGTTACTCACTGGCCACTTTATTAGATACATCTGTTCAACCGCTCTTTAATGCAGCTATCTAATCAACTAATTGCATGCCAACAACTCAATGCATTTAAGCTTCTAGAAATGATCAAGTAGACTTGTTGAAGTTCAAATTTATCATCAGAATGGAGAAGAAAAAGTTATTTAAGTGATTTTGAATGTAACTTGGTTGTTGGTGCCAGACAGTCTGGTGTGAGTATTTCAGAAACTGCTGATGTACAGGGATTTTCCCATGCAACTGTTTCTAGGGTTTACAGGGAATGGTACAAAATAAAGAGGAAATATCCAGTGAGCAGCAGTTCTCTGAGTGAAAATGGCTTGTTGATGTCAGAGGTCAGAGGAGAGTGGCCAGACTGCTTCAAGCTGTGTGAAAGGCAACAGTCACTCAAATAACCACTCGTCACAACAAATCTATGCAGAAGAGCAATCATGAATGCACAACACATCAAACCTTGGAAAAAACATTACCTGGTCTGATAAATCTTGGAACATTTGGATCTTTGGATATTCTGATGGCTGCTTCCAGCAGGATAACATCCCATGTCACAGAGCTCAAATAACTGGTTTCCTTAAATGACAGTGAGTTCACTGTACTCTAACAGCTTCTAGAATAAACAGATCTCAATCCAATAGAGCTCCTGATGTGATGTATAATGGGAGCTTTATATCATGGATGTGCAGCTGACAAATTTGTAGCAACTGTGTGTTGCTATGATGTCAATATGGATCAAAATGTTTTCAGGATCTTATTGCATCTATGCCATGAATAATTAAGGCAGTTCTGAAGGCAAGAGTCTCGGTACTGGCAAGGTGTACCTAATAAAATCACTCATGAGTGTATATGCAAATGTATTAATCTACAAAAATACACACTCAGAAAGAGGTGTACTGTAGAAGACAATTTTACCCCTAAAGGAATATTCCAAGCAAATGTGCCCTCTAGTACGGTTCATTGGACCTCAACGTTTTAATACTGTTAATATGTGATATGTTGGAGCTACCTGGTTTCCTGTTTTAGTTACAGGTAAGGCATTAAATACCTGACTAGGTTTATTCTGTCTAGGTCTTGTATATCAGTGACATAGAGGTGCAGATGATAGTACTGTTTGCTTACAGAAAAAAGGTCGGGGATTCAATCTTTTCCAGGCATTTGTTCTTCCTATGCCTGGTGGATTTTCTCTGGTCCAAAGAGATGCTTGTTATGTTAATGGAGTAGTTCTCAAACGGCTACCAGGGAAAAATGTTATAGTTCTTCTGAAGTAGGACATTAAAAAAACAACAACAATTTGATAACAGAGATGTGAGATAGATAAAGCTCTGAATATTAAGGAAGACTAGAAAAGAAAATAGTGAGTTCACATAAATGAAAGTTAAATTCCATATGAATGAAAAGTAATATAAAATATGTTTATATACCCAATTTTACTAGTCTTTTAAAGGGTTTGTTTTTGTATTATCACATTATAGTACAAAATTATCACCCAAAACTTGCTCTGTGTAGTACAAATCACAAGCGTATAAATAGGTACCTACCGTCAACAGTTATATGGCAGCAAAGTGCCATCCAAGAAACATATAAACTTATATGCTTTGCTATTTTATCAAAACACACACACCCCCCACACAATGTGTATATATAGCTGGAGTTACCAAATACAAATACTTCTCACCTTCATTATTTTATTTTATTTTATTTTTAGATAAAGAACAAAATATTTATTGTTCAATCATTTTGAGGACATACCCCAAAAGTACGCTTTTCCCAAAAAAGCTCTCTTAGTCGTAATTTTGCATTACTTATTGTTTTAACACTCCTCTAGTAGCAGGACTATGAACAAGTGCAACATATAGAGTGAAGAAAGGGAGGTCATCAGGCGGACAAAGAGACATCAGAGGGAACAACAACAGGAACTGTGTCTTTGTGTGTGTGTCTGTAGCTTAAAAGAGTTTGTATTTTTATCAGAAAGACATAGAAAAGCTTTGACCCAGAGATGCCTTATTTGTGTGTTTCGTAAAGATCCAGGCCTCAATTTCAACCAGCAGACATGTCAGTCTGTTTTTGTAAGTTGGGTGTGTGTATGTAAATACACTTAAATATAGCATTGTCATTTAAAAAATTGAAAGATCTCTGCTTAATTATCCATTTCATATCATATACTTTAATGAAACTGTGCATTGCGATAAGTACTTAATTTTTTCAGTAAGATAAAGTACAGCTCTCTATATAAAACTATTCTGTGTACACGTAAACCTGAAAATCCTAAACCACAGATACCCACAGACAAACTGTCACATGTCAGTCACAGGGCAAGAACATATGCTGTTTTTCTTTCATGGCAGCTTTAATTCATTCACTGCCTTCGAAGTGACCATTGTGTGATTGTTGTATTGTTTAAGACACGTAGATTTCTATTTATCTTACCAATATGCTGGATGCTGATCCATCTGCTGATATGTAAAGTTCTAGCACGGAGACAAGCCCAAACATAAAGTCATGCTTTGGTTGATTTCTTTTAAACACTTTGCAAGATCTTCTGTTTTTTTCTACTAGACCATTACTTAAACACGGATTTCTCTGGGGTAACATGATAAGACTACTACATTTTGAAAGACGGCCACCTAAGACTGGACCTCATGCCTTATGTTGTGAAGCAGAACTTATTAAAAATACCTTACCATGTAAGTTAATGAACCTTAGTAGTAGGTTAAATATGTTGAAGCTTTCAGGACCCAGAGGCAGTTACCTGCTGCCTGTTGATAATAAGACTTTGCTCTATTAGCTTTGCCTCAGTGTCTTCCTTTTCTGTTCCAACAAGCTCAACATTTAACAACCCATCATGAGCCTGACATCTAACATGTGTGTTGATTTAAATTTGTTATCTGAAACTTGGAAAGTTTTTAAAAACGTACTTTTGCAAATTAGTACATATCTCTTCATTTTACGTCTCTGTCGTGTCGCCATGAGGACGGTGGGCGGGATCTTTGCGATGATAGGAAGTTGCTCGGATACGGTCAAGATTGGCAGTGCTCCGTCTTCCGGTTCAATCCGCTGTGCGCAGAAGTTGCTAGTTACAGGAGCCATAATGGCGTTTGTAGTCTCCTTGAGCTAGGGCTGTGGATGATATTAAATCCACTAGCATCGCCCTAAATATAGGCCTGGTTGATTTCCAGAGCCATTGATAATAAACTGGAACATCTACTGCACACGAAAATATTATAATTTCTTATCAATAGTGAATTTATAGGGGATAAAACTTACATTAAAGGGAACATGTAAACAGTACCAACCGGGTCAAGTTTTCATTTTGTTGGAGAAACGAGCGTCTTTTAATGAAGGCATTTGCTTGTTTCTGAATGCTAAGACCGTATTCTGTGGAATAAAAACACCTTTACTTAACTTGGCACCGGACAAGGACAGCTTTCACAAAGGGACTTTTTTTTTCTTTTTTAGGAGTCAGCTCGCTAGCTGCCGAGCTTTAGCTAGCTGTGCTAGCTAAACTGAGACGGAGACGACACCACAATGACCCGATATTTGGTTGGAGTCTTTTTCATTCGCTGACTAATTGAAAGTACAAACTTCGCAGCATTGGAAAACCAACTTGGCATTTATCTGCTTTGACAAAGTATGCTGGCGATCTCAGTGGAATGAATTGGCATTGAGGAGAAGTGGACGTAAGCGGCCTGGTGTGTTTATTTTTGTATTTTCTTGTCCTGATTCTGCTTAGTAAGACTTGTTTTGACATTTGGAGTTGCTATTGGTCTCCTGTGAATGAATTGCCTGGATCACCGAGGCCAAGTCGCAGAAGAGGCACCGACGCCGACGTGAGGGATGCCTGGGTCGGACCGACACCATGGGACCAAGAGGAAGCCGGAATCTAGTATCGGTGGTGTGCCACACCAGACCCAGGGCCCGACTCATACCTCTGCGGGAGACATGATGAGCAAGGACGGCAAGGTGCAGTTAAAAACTTCAATGTCCTCCTCTTCTTTAAAACGCAAACGGCATAAATCAACAAAACATAATCGGGAATCCTTGGCGGCACCTGACGATTTTACCCTCGGCGATACGGCGCCTCCTGGTGTCAACACGGTGAAGCCTCTAGTGGAGTACGACGATATTAGCTCCGACTCGGACACCTTCTCGGACCCACCGTCCTCCAGGCCTTTTGAGAGGGGGGGAAATCGACTGGAGCCCTCGCCAGACTACGATAGGGATATTGGCGAAGAAGAAGGTAATAGAGAGAGCAGGGGGCACAGACACCCACGAAAAAAGTCCAAGGACACTAACAAAGTTAGAGACTCTGGAAATGGAGAACGTGGGTACAAGAAAAAGAGCAGTAAAGATCGCGAGAAAGTGACTTCTGGAAAGGGCAAGGAGAAGGAGGCCTCGTTAGGCTCCTCATCTAAACGCCAGGTGCCGTCAGAGGGTGACTCTAAACGTGGGGAGCTGATGCTCTCCTCCCAGGCACCGCCTGCAGCCAGTGTAGGTAGCACTACTTCTTCCACATCATCATCTCGCAGCAAGGAGAGCAGCCGCTCAGGGAAGTCTCGCAAAGACAGGCAACAGCGGAGAGAAGGCCGAGGGGAGGCCAGCCGCAGCTCCTCCCAGAGGAGCCGGACAGATAGAAGCCATCGCAAGTCCTCCAAGAGCCACAAGTCAAGCCCGAAGGGGAAGTCTTCAAGTAGGGGTAGCCCACGGAGAAAGGGCACCAGCTCTGCATTGTCGCCGAGTCCCAGAAGAGGGGCCGGCAGTGAGAGTCCACTGGGCAGTGGGTATGGACATCAGGGGGATGACAGCTACTCTAGACGGAGGGTGGCCCAGCAAAGCCCGAGTCCCTATGGCGATGTGTCTCGCCGTAGCAGGCAGAGATCAGACAGCCCCTACGGCAGCAGACACAGGTCCTCCAGCTTTGAGAGGGACAGCAGCCCTTACTCTAGGAGACGCTCCATGAGCCCCTATGGTAACCGCAGGTCGTCCAGTACGAGCCCCATGTCTCGGTGAGTATATGCTGTTGGTCACCCTTAAAATCTGTTGGGGATTATGTTCTAGAGGCATTTACTCAGTAAGCCACCTTTCATAGAGGTTTTGCATATTTCCAGCACCTTCATCTTTTATGATCCTACTTTACATGCATTTTAAGTTTGAGGTTAGACAGATATGTTGAACTTGGAGAGGGATTTTCACTCCAGCTGATTGATCTCTGTATTGAAATTGAAATTTACCATACATAACAGACAAAATCTTGAGAGTGAGAAAATTAAAAGATGGAGATAGGCAATACATGTATTTGAAAACAGGGTTTACCATAAGCTATCATTTCAATGCAAAAACAGAAGCTTAGGGCACTACAACCCGGCTCTGTGACCATAAGTATTTGTGTTCATGATTACCTTTGAGCCATAGAGTACAGTTTCAAAATTTCACCATTATGTAGCAATGAAATGTTTTTGAAACTGAATAATGTTCTTAATTAATTAGCCCAATATATTGCTTTAGACAACAAAAATAGATCCAGTCGGCCATGTTTGAAAGCGTCAAGAGTTTTAGTTTTACTTGTCCCACATGGTTTTGCTTTCATTATAATGTGATTAGAGACTATCTTATTTAGCCATGGATCAGCAGTCTGTCTGTCTCAGTTATATCATGCATCCCATTTGGCACTAATTCTCTGTCTTAATCTATAAATGATCTTAAAAATGTGCTTTTTATTTTAGACGCTCGGGCCGCTCCAGGAGTCGCTCCCCTCTGCACTACTCTTCTTCTCGCCGCTCCTCCTCTCGTTCCCGCGGTAAGAGGCACACCACCTCTGCTGGAACAGGGAGCATTTCCCACAGTAGCCGGCCAGCTAGCCGCTCCCCTCCTTCGTCACGCCTGCCCCTCAATTCCAGCTTGGGTGCAGAGTTGAGTCGCAGGAAGAAAGAACGCCTGGCTGCTGAGGCGGCAGCTCGTGCTAGTGGTGGCGGCTCTCCACTTCCGACAGCTCAAAAAACTTCAAGCTCCTCATCCTCACGGCCTGCTAAAGCTGAAGCTCTACAGCCAGAAAAAGATGCAACAGCGGTAGCAGCATCAGAACCTCAGCCCCCACCAACCCAGCAGTCATCCCATGATGTTCCCACTGTTGATGAGCAGATTACTGCAACTCTAACTTCCTTTTCAAACAACTCTCCTGCACCGCCACCACCTCCTCCACAGCCCTCTTCTCCAGCGCCACCCAATCCAGCCACACAGGTTCCACCACCACCTCAGGCAGAAACAAATATTCAGCCTCCTACACCCTCCACCGTATCACAGGCTAAATCGCCAGCGTCGGTTCCTGCTCGCAGCCCTGTCCGTCAGACCCCACTCCACAAGACTTCGACTCTTCCTCCCCTGCCTCTACCACCTGCACTGCTGGGAAATGCTCAGGACAGGTGAGGAATCCCTCAACAGGCACTCTGCTCAATAAGCTTAGTGCCTACTAATCTGTTGTATGAGGTTAAAGCTGGTATACTTGGACTTATAGCGTCATTTGTCAGTGATTTGTATGTACATCGGGATGTCTTGAACACACCATTCAAGACATCCCTTTTTTTTTTTTATGAGTCATTTTAACAAAAGCTAAGTAATTTCAAGACATAACTTGATGAAAACTTTTTATGAATAAATGCTATGTTTGCACTTATGTTTGCACTATGTGTTTTAAATATGTCAATTACCATCCTACAAAAAACAAAAAAGTTAGATGAAAGTGAATATTAATTTCCCTCTTTAGTTTATATTGTGGTATTTACACTTTATTGTAATTGAACACTCAGTAGTTCTAATCTGAGTGTGTGTTAGTTGTTACATCAGCATGAAAACAGTGCATAAAACTTCTTAGAATGTGTTCCTGGTTTTGTCTTACGGTAAACTTTTCTTTTTTTTAAAAAAAAATCTTGCTCTATCAGCCCAAAGAAATCCACTCCTCCCCAGAGGCCATCAAGAAAGGACAAAGAAGGTCGCAACCGGCCTTCTATCATTGACCTTCCTTTACCACCCACCCTGCTTGGAGGGGACTCTTCACCTCCACAGTTACCTGTCCGTCAGCCTCCTCTCTTACCCCAGACAGCCCTTAAGAAGAGACCAAAGTCCGCATTCTTCTTTTATACTCACCCACTTAAAGTTTTCCTTTCGTTAATCACACATGACATCTTAGCTGCTTTTCTTGTTTGTGCTTTCCAGGATTTGTTGCCCACGATATGGTGAGCGCAAACATACCCAAAGTGACTGGGGTAAACGGTGTGTAGATAAATTTGATATAATTGGCATCATAGGGGAAGGCACCTATGGCCAAGTGTACAAGGCCAAGGACAAAGACACTGGTAAGTGTAATCCATTTACTACTTTGTTTTCCTAAAAAAAAAATGCTAAAAATAAAAAGACTGGCTCTCTAAAATCCATCTGTGTTCTCCAAATATGCTAGGTGAACTGGTGGCTTTGAAGAAAGTGCGTTTGGACAATGAAAAAGAGGGCTTCCCCATCACAGCCATCAGAGAGATTAAGATCTTGCGGCAGCTCAAACACCGTAGTGTTGTCAACATGAAGGAAATTGTCACTGACAAGCAGGATGCACTTGACTTTAAAAAGGATAAAGGTAAGGGGGGCAAAAAACCTTGCTGTTTTCTTGTTTTCTTTCATGTGGGGTATAAGTAGGCAAGAAGTGAGGATAAGTTAGGGAGGAGTGTTTGTTTTAAATGCAGAGGGGAAATTTGCAGGTGGGAGAAGGCATCCCCTTAGAATTTCTCCAGTGTATCTTGTTTTTAATGTCATTAATTAAATGGTGATGTCACAGAGATAGCAGTAATCACTTATATTATATTGCTAAACTTATTTATTAATGAGTTTAGCAATACATTTTTGCTTCGTGTCTAGAATTACTCTGCGTTTTTATCAGTCATGTGGTCGAGGTAGGTATATGCATGATTTTCACTGCTTGAATTGAGTATGTCATGAGGTAACCTAGAGACAACTTAAGTTTGCTGTAGCCATCCTTGCAAATGGTAGTACGAGAAAAGTGGTTTTATGATTACTGGCGCATGATGCCTTTAGTTTTAGTAAACTGGTTGTAAACTAGTTGAGGGCAGTTTAACCAAGAGTATAAATAGTTATAGGGCTGTGCTGGTGTCACACTTTTTATGAACATTGAACAGCTGAACCCCAAGAAGCCATTTAAATGGTGTGTAGATTCCACCTATTTGGCAGACTACAGGCATGTGCCGGGAAAGTAATGGTGGGCACCCTATATGAAACCGGATGTGCAGCACTTCTGTTTGTCACTGAAATATGTTTTAGCAGCTGTGACAGCACTGCCAGAGTCAGACCTGAAACTGCAACATGTCTTAAAACGTGCATACACGTACCTCAGGCCAGCGGATAATGACGCACAAAAATGAGAGCAGAAAATTATAAGAAAAAAGGTGACGCTCATAGAATACACTGTCTTTTTTGATACAAAAACACATTATTTATTATTGTTTCTATGACAAGTTATGTATTTATGGTTGCGTTTGGGTTCTCTCTTGGTTCTCTACCTTCACTTAGTGGGGTTAGGTTAATTGGTTTGAATGTGAGTATGAATCATTGTCTGTCTCTGTCTGTGTTGGCCCTGCGACCGGCCGGCGACCTATCCAGGATGTACCCAGCCTCTCTGCAACACTGAATTGTATAAGTGGAAGCGGAACTGCTACTATTGTGGGGGGAAAAAAGTGTTTGTGAAATTTGAAATTGCTAATAACATAATTTAAAGCTAAAGAAATAAAAGCTGAAGAACTAGAATTGATATAATGACCAGATCTGGTTGCGTTCTCTGTGGTCACTGTTAACTTGAACAGTTCTTTAATGTTTCAATCCAGAGAGAAGTGTGCTGCTACAGTTTTCTGGGCCGTGTGAAGGTTAAATTGCTTTGTAGCTGGCAATGCAGTTGTGCACATTTCAGTTCAGTAACTTCACTTTTAAAGAAGCACGGTTAAATTTACCTGAATACCTATTAACCATTTACCACATGCCCACTTATGTGAACCCCCAGACATATGTGTGTGTGCGCGTGTATTTTTGTTTAAGACATCTGAATACATCTTTGCTCTGTTTTTAGGAGCTTTTTACCTGGTGTTTGAGTACATGGACCATGATCTGATGGGCCTGCTGGAGTCAGGCCTGGTCCAGTTCTCCCATGAGCACATCCGCAGCTTCATGCGCCAGCTGATGGAGGGCCTGGACTACTGCCACAAAAACAACTTCCTGCACAGAGACATCAAATGCTCCAATATACTGCTAAATAACAAGTGAGTAACGTATTGTTGTGTCCTGTGTGCAGACAATTGCAGTCAAATGCAGTAGCAGCTAGACTGTTCCTAGTCACAGGTGTTTCAGTAGTAACTAGTGACATGTGAATTTTAAGTTTTATCTACTATTTTTTTTCTTATTCACCCATGTAAACAAACACTAAGAAATGTAATCTTCACACCTTTAAATGTATCTGCATTCCTTAAATACTATCAAACGATTTCTATAATTTTTCAGGCAGCAAGGGTTCAAAAGTGTGTCAGCAGGAAAGCTAATTACAAAGTAACTAATTTAATTTGATGCTTCAAATAACTGTAGTGAAGTAAAGCAACTTCCCACAGATGGTTGCTTACTACAGTTGAACATCCAATGTACAAGCAAGGTGCATAAAAAAAAAAAAGCTTAAATGAGCTATCAAGAATTAAGAAAATGTGTGTTTTTCTGTGAAGTGGAGGATTTAAAAACCACACTGCATGAAGTTATTGCCCTGTTACTGAACAGCTGACTTCAAATAGACATTAGAAGTGGATCATTTGCACCTGAGCGCTGCCAAATTTGACCAATAATATTTGGTGTTTCTTTAAGAGCAGTGTGTATTTTACAGTATCAGTTGACACTTGGAGTGAAGACACTTTGTTGAGTTGTGTTTTAGGATTAGATACACTAAGATTCAGTAGTTGGCAATGCTTTTTTTGGTTTTGTTTTTAATGTTACCTGTGCTTGTTTGTGCAGAGGTCAGATCAAACTGGCTGATTTTGGTTTGGCTCGTCTTTACAATTCAGAGGAAAGGTAAGAAGAGAGGGTTGTATATACCTGATCTACTTAATTTCATTTACTGATTATAGACATTAGTATTTAAGTTGCTAAATGAAAGCATGTTTAATTTTTTTTTTTAATTTACAATGTCTGTCCACAAGATGGAGCTGTGTCTCAGGAACAATACAGTTACTTGGAGCTAAAATGATTCTGATTTGTCACTGGGGGACATATGTCCGGTATGACTGTGCTGACTCCCATCTCATCTCTCTTTTCTTGCTCCCAGTCGGCCATACACTAATAAAGTAATCACACTATGGTATCGTCCCCCTGAGCTTCTGCTGGGAGAGGAGAGATATTCTCCAGCCATTGATGTTTGGAGTTGTGGGTGAGTACAAAACAGTTACCTTAGTACGTCTGTCTGTCAGATCACATGGTCTTCAAGTGTATGATTTATTGTCAGATGAATAATTGGGGAACAACAGATTACACTGTTGTTTTTATGTAGATTAGGAAAAATTTTGGGGGGAGTCTTAGCCTTTGCTTCAGGTTAGTCACATAACACCCCTCCAGAGGAAATAAGAAAAAGCTGAGTTGCCTAGGGTGCATAATTGCAGGGTTCACTGTAAAAAAAAAAAAAAAAAAAAAAAAAATATTCTTTTTTT
>VUQG01014747.1:0-12426 GCA_015106755.1 Etia nguti
CCAAGCTTTGAACTGACCCCTGGCTGTAAATGGATGTTTTCTTCCCCTTTTATGAGATCGAGCACTCTATATGTCTATGTATGTGTGGGTATGTCTATGTGTGTGTGTGTGTGTGTGTGTGTGTGTGTGAGAGAGGGAGGGGGTGGGGTGGGGGGCATTTATGTCTTGATACAGAATACTTCAGGTGGCTAAAAGTGAATTCATGCTTAAGGATTGCATGTGTGTGTGTGGGCACTTCCATCAGCGCGTGTGTGTGAGTTTCCATCGCTCTGGCAACAAACGGGCCGGCATACATGTGGAAATGTGTTCTCGGGAGGTGGAGGCTGACTCTAGATAGGTGGAGAGGGTGAGGAGGGAATCTTGTAAGCAGGAGCCATTTTCTCCCAACACCCTGAAAAATGGCTCCCTCCTCGACTATTTCTCCTTGGCGGCGAAGGCAAAGAAAAAAAAGAAAGAAAAAAGAGTGACTCAAATCTGGCAACCACATGTGCAGCCCCCTGTCTGTTTTAATGTCAAACTGTAATCGGCCGCGTATTCGCGCAAATGCTCCACCGCAGATGCTCCTCGCTGCACAAATACTCCGTGATGAGCACGCTCGCTCAACGAGCTGAAAAAGGAGAAAGAAGAAAATAAAAAATAAAAATCTGCTATTCTGCCGGGAAGGTTATTTTTCAAACCAAACCCTGAACTCTGTGTGCCTCTGCCAGGTTTTTACCGATTATAATTTATGCATGTGTGCAGTGATGGAGTTTTTTTTTTTGCTGTCTGAGCTGTGTGAGATAATGGGGCTAGGTGTGTGTTTTTCTATGTGAATTTCTATCTTTCTGTTTGTATAATGAGTTCCTTTGTGTTGCTGGGATGTGTATGTCTGTGTGTGTGTCTATGTGTGTGTTGGAAACATTTTTTTTTCTGAGAGAGCACAATTCTGAAATAAGATCTGAATATTCATTGCGTCTAACACTTATTATTCCACCGGCGTGTTTAGCCCACGCGTTCAGAGGGGGGCGGTAAGAAATTACAGATCTGTCCCACATATTTAAATTCATCTACAGAGGTGCCAGCAAGTCTAGCATGTTGTGCCTCAGGTGAATGTTTTAATTTTAGGATCTCAAGTTTAGCTGTGCACGATTTGTCCGCACGCATTTGTGCAAAGTTTTGTTTTGTTTTTTATATTACCAGTTTTTTTGTTTTTTTTTTAAAAGAGACCTTAATGGATCACTTCTTCTGTGTCTGAGCCGAGCTGCCTGGTCGTGTCCATTAGAAGGGATCACTCAGAAAATCTGTCATCTTTATCCTCACATTAGTCGAGAGGAAAATAAAAACGCAACAGGAGCAGCAGAACACGATTAAATCGCCATATCTGTCATCTTCGGAGGGGAAGATGGATGTGTGGATTACCTCTGGGGAATGAAGGCCCATGACCTCCTCGGGGGTTTTCCTTTCGGAGTCGGAACATCCTCAGTCGGCCCCAGGAGGGCCTTCAAATTGGCTCTTGCTGCCGGCTAAGATTGATCGGAGGGCTACAAATGGCCGCCGTGTAATTGTTTAACGGAGACGCAACACATTAGGCCAACAGGATGACACAACCTTGGGTTAATCTATTTACTAAGACATGTCTGCAATCCCATCCCTCTCCATCTCAGTCGACCCCCACCAGTCGCAAGCCCTCTGCCTCACCCTCCCCTCCCCCATCTCCCCCTGTTGCTTCTTCACCCCAATGAAACTCAATCCCTTGGCTGATGCTCGAATTCCAGGCCCGTTTGAACTCAATCCCCCAGCTAAAAGCGGGGTTTTGTTAGCATTAGCTTGTGGGCTAGGCTCCCTGGAGCCCCCGGTCAAAGTGATGAGAATGTATATAATGTCATAGATAATCCAATCATAATCGGTGGACTGTGAACCCCTCATTAATCATCCCCACTGTAATTTTTTAAAAGGCAGATGGTCTGGAACGAGTAAGGTTACAGTAGTCAGCGAGGGGCAGAGGTCAAAGATCTGCTCCGTGTGGAGTCTTAAGAGCAGATGCCATAAAAAAACTGTGTTACCTGGGCGTTAGTGAGAATGTTTGTCTATGTGGTGCTTTGTTCTGGCTCTGTGGGCGAGGTTGTTGGGAGTATTATTTAACCCTCTGTGGTCTCGGTGCCCTGAATCCTAACCCTAGCGCTATGCTATCAGAATATGTGACTTTTGGCTTTTGCAATCAGGGGCCAAAACCTAAATCAAGCATTTTAACTGACACAAATATCACAAAGTATTTGCATTTTTTCCCTCTACTTTACAGGAACTTTGCTGATGATAAATCCATCATTGTTTTATTTTGGTCTTTTTGTCTGTGTTTATCTATGGAGCTTTATTCTCTCAGCTCGTGACGGCACTGCCATATCTCCCAAAACACAGTCCTTACACGAGTTGTTCCTCTGTTTACAACCCTATCTCTCCTACACCTATGGATTTTTTCTTCGTGAAGTCGCGAGCGTGTATGACCCAATTTACGTGTTGTCACACTCCCCGGAGATAGAGGTTTGATTTGTGCAGCGGCGACGCACTTGGAGGGAGGGGGCGAGCGCAAGCCATTATCTGCGCTTTAACCTTCACGTGTTAAAGGCGACTGAACACAGATAGCACACGGCTGCTTGAAATATGGCCTCATTATCAGCTGCCGCAGAAAAGGCTCGGGATAAGATCGCTCTCTGGAGCTTTAATGAAAACCAATTGATTTCCTCTCTTAAAGACAAAAAAAAATGCAAAGGTGTCGAGCCCATTTGATTTTATTCATATACTTTGTGGTTGAGAAAAGTGCCTGAGACGCTCGTGTTGGGGGAAAGCTTTTATCGGTTTTATAGACGCCAACATTTAGTTCACGCTCCTTCTGTCAAATCAGCTGTGTGGCCGCACGGTTTCGCAAGACCCCTGATTCTGAATGAGAGCCAAGTTCAAAGAGAAGTGGAAGCGATTGCCCCGTGGCTTGTTTGACTTTCTCAGCAGGAGCAGGAGAAAGTGTGGGACAGAACAGACTCAATGTCTCCAAGGGTGAAAACAACAGCTAAACATTTTTTTTCTCTTCTGTTTCCTCTTTCTTTGATCATCTCACCAGCTCCCTCTCCAGTGACTTCCATCCAGGCCAAGGATATCACAAGACACACCATTTCTCTGGCCTGGCAGCCACCGGAAAAAGCCAACGGGGTCATCCTAGAGTATGAGGTCAAGTACTACGAGAAGGTGAGGGACGGCGCGAGAGATGTAGTTTCTGCTGAGCCGTCAAAGCAAAAGCAGCCACTGAATAAGTAGTATTGTCTTCCTTTATTTTCCTGTCCCGCTGTAGGACCAGAATGAAAGAAGCTACCGGATCATAAAAACCTCATCAAGGAGCACCGACATCAAGGGCCTCACCCCTCTCACCTCCTATGTTTTCCATGTGCGGGCTCGCACAGCGGCCGGCTACGGAGAATTCAGCGGCCCGTTTGAGTTCATGACCAACTCAGGTGAACAGTCACACTGCCTGTTCTTCTTCTTCTCACTGCAGAGCCGGGAGAGGCTTGATGCCAGCTCCGCCACGGCAGTTTCTGAAAAATTCTTGCAATGATAGCATCTCTTACGAGTTTGTCTCTTTCATTGGAGAGTCATTAATCAAAATTGCTGTTGTCTATAAAAGATAAATGATATTGTCCTCCGGCACCTGACTGGAAACTTGAGTATCTTCCATTATTCACGTCTGAGCATCAGCCTCAGTAGACGTGCCAGCTGACGTTTAAACTGTATGAAGCTTTGAAGAATGGCACCATTTGTGGCATTTTCAGTCAGAAGCCGCTGCTACATACTTCTCAGTGCTCGCCAGAACGCTTTAATTGAATCAGTTTCAAGCCAAAATAAATGTATTCGTTTCTCTGCCAGAGTCTAAGGCACACAAACCCTGTGATAACTGCAGCAACAGCGCCTGTGTAGGTGGACTCTGATCACAATTTCAGATTAGCCTCTCAAACCTCACTAACCCACTAGTGGGTTACTTACTACAGTGATATAGAGTGCAGCCAAAACTTGTTCAGAAGTTTATTTGAAATTCTAGTGGAGATCCCACAGTTTCCAAAGATTTCCATTTGATACTGAGGAGCGACCAAAAAAAAAAAAAACTTGGGAAAAGCTGTTACAAAATAAATCAAATGCTATAAGACAGAGTGGAATAACATGACCTTATAAAGCTCCTTTGAGGGGAAATGAATGAGGAAAACTGTGCAAGATGTAAATGAAAGTCTGTTTTTTTTTCAGGAAGAATTTTACAAAGCAAAACAAAAAGAGATCAACTTTATTCCATCCAGTGTTTCATACTGACTAATGCCTGAATTGTGCTTCAACTGGAAATCTGCATAACCAGGAACCCCTCTTAACCCTAGGCCACAACCTTCCACGTAACCTGACATGCACCTCCAGAGAAATGTAACTACACGCAACCCGCCTGCAATGACTCTGATTGGCGTGAAAGGTTATGGTGCAGGTTTAAGAGGGGTCTCAGGTTACATCTTAAGTTACGACGCAGATTTCTCCGTGAAGCAAAAATTTGGCATCAGACTGCATTTGTGGTGGTGAAAGGGGCACGAGTCGGGCACGTCCATAACGATACATATCGTACATACTTTGTGACGATAAATAACTGAGTAGTAATATGCTACCTCTCCAGTCTAATCCTCATCCCATTGATTGGATACTGCCCCCCTTGTCTGGTGACGGTAGTCCGTACTCTGATCTGTCTTTTCAACAGCACGGCCCATAAACCAGCCGTCCACCTGCTAGAGCTTGTATTTATGGTGGACATGGCCTCCAAGATGATGCTCTGTGTGCCCAACGGGTGGCACACAAAACAGTTGTAATATACCCGAGTAGCTTGTAAGTAGTGGTAAAAAGCACCATCAGTCCAATAATAATATGTGGGCTATTAAATCTAATCTCAGCTTTCTGTATTTTCTTAGCGTTCAGCTTTTGGTCCAGTGAATATATTTCCACATAATGTTTCCCGTTAGCGATGACACAGAGGGCTAGAGAGATCCACTAGAAGCCCAGGTGTCCCTTTTGTAATGCAGATAGAGACAGCAGCGCATGATAATGACACGGTCAAGCACACATCCTAATGGGCTGTCATTGTCTCCCAATGAAGCATGCGAAACAGTGGACTTTATGATCAGAATAGTAAAATGGAGGGAGAGCGAGCAAACACTGCGTGGGGACAGGAGGAGGCGGAGGGACGAGGAGTATCAAGTTGCTTTGACTTTGCTCTTTTTTTGTTGTTTCTCTCCAACCTTTTTTCTCTTCTCTCTCCGATAGTCCCAGCTCCCATTATCGGCGACGGGGCCAACTCCACGGTGTTGCTGGTGTCAGTGGTGGGCAGCGTGGTTCTCCTCATCATCCTCATCAGCGCTTTCGTCATCAGCCGACGGTGAGCTTCACTACCCACCCCGGCCCTTCCATCTAACTCTGTCCCTTCTGCTTTCTGTCTCTCTCTCTCTTTCTCAGCACACAGATGAGGGATGTCTTACTTAGTGCCGGGAAAAGTAGCTGTCAGGAAATGGAAGCCACTCAAAAGAACACACACATACACACACACTCGCACTGCCAGACAGCTAGTGCAACTATCTCACGTCGGATGAGTGATGCCTCGCCACACCGGAGACGTGATTGACAGCTCCGACAGCTGAAGAGATGCAATCAGCGACCCCTCGCTCCCTGTCCTCTGCATCCAGCCCGCTCCCTTCGCATAGTCCCACCCCCCTCCACTCCACCCCGTCCCTCTCCCACTATCTCTCAGCTAGTGGCTGTAATCCTGCCCGCTAGTTATTTTCTCCTGCTGCACCTTGCTGACCGCCGTGACGAGAATGAGAGAGCGAGAGGGAGAGCGACGGGAGGGTGGACAATGAGATAAGCGGGAAAAAGTGGGAGATAGAATACAGCGAGGACGAGGCAGAGAGGCATCAGGTGGATTTGCAGTGGCCCAATCTCAGGGTGTTAACAGGGCGAGGAGGACAAAGCACCGTCACACAGATGGGATTACATGCAGATGGGGCTGCCTCACCTCAGGGTGTAAAACGACACGCACTCTCTGCATGTGTGCCTGTGTGTGTGTGTGCGCTTGTATATTTGTTAGGGGTGCAAGTGCATACATCCTGTGGAAAAAAATTAAGTTTTGTGTGTGTGGTGTGGCAGTGGGGGGAGGAGGGGTGTCAATGGCTTGTGTGTTGATTCCTGAACTGACCAAATCACTGTTTGCATGTGTGTATTGGTGCTGTGAATGATAGGGAGTGAAGGGGGCTGTTGAGTGTGTGTGTGTGTGTGTGCGCGCGCTCTTTTCCATGTGATTGCCTCTCTCTGCAGCCAAGCAGGTGGTTGTCTCAGGCTTTTTTATATGCATGTGACGGCCACTGTCATTGTGCTGCCGCGTTCATCCTGTGATTGTGGGGAGGGACTGTAATCACGTAGCCGTTTACCATCATTACACAGCCGTAGAAAAGGACAATGTCTCGCACATCTGGTCATTTCCACCACTGACCTAACACGTCAATATAAGCACAGGTGTCAGGCAGCCTGAGGGATTCGCAGGGATTTAAGTGCATCTTCTCTAGAATTGATTTATAGCTTTTATATTCGTCCAGCTTCTCTGCTCCATGTTGTTGTTATACGCTCAGTGCCCTTCAGAAAGCTTCAATGTTGGAAGATTTCTCACTTGACTTTGATGCAAAAAATATATCAAAGTAAAACTGCTATCAACAAACATCTAAACCAAAGACACTTATATTATTTATTTGGATTATTACTATTGTTGTTGCACTGATATGTATATTATAAAGTAGTCATTTAGTTTTTGTGTAAAAACAACTCACTGTAATTATCTTATGTAATTAAGACTGTATTATTACACATTCTTAAAGGGTATCGGTACATATTTTTGCTATATTTACTTCTACAGTTGTGGTTTATCATGTATAAGCATGGTCAAAATCTCAAGTAACAGGGTCAGCAAAAAGTAGTCCACGTGTCCAATATGAACCTAAAGATTAAGGCATTGTTTTTTGTCCTACTCCTGTGCTAATCTGATGTCATCACGTCACCTCACGAGGATTTCTTTAGTAACTAGTCATCTGCAACCCTTCCTTTAATGGGGACACATGTTCATGTTGGCTCCATAGATTTACTCTGAGAGCTATAGATCTGAATTTCCCTGAAATATGGAGGAAGAGCTAAGAAGTAACATCCTTTGTTTGAGGAAGCCACACACACACACACACACACACACACACACACACCTATTTCCCTAATTCCAGCCAACTGGGGGCAAAATATTTACTTTACAGACATACATGTGCCACACATAAGCAAGAAAATGAGCTTCCAAAAGGTTTTAACTATTTTTAAAGGTTTTATCATAACATGATATTTTAAATCATCTTTCTTGCGAGCTTGAGAAAAGAAGGCAAGTGGACTTGGGGGAAAAGACACATGAACTGGATGATTGAGAACCCACACACAATTAAAATCTTTGTGATGAGCATTGTTTAATTATATTAAAAAAGGAATATCCATATCTTATCTTATATATAAGATATAATTGAGATCTAACTTCCTGAGATTTGAAGCTTGATTCCCTATCATGAGTGACCATTCTGCTTTTTTTTTGCCCCCTAGAAGGAGTAAATACAGCAAAGCCAAGCAGGACTCTGATGAAGAGAAGCACTTACATCAAGGTAACTCATAGTTAACCCTCCGCCTACAGACCTTATAATTGTAAAACATTATTGCTGTCAGGTATGCTGGTGTGCATGTGCTCTAAACCACAAATGAAGCCCATAAAATGGGAGGAAAAACAAACTGTTTTGAAGTTAATGTACTTGCAACCCAACATGCTCCAAACGCCTCATTATCAAGTCATCAGCATTGTTATTTGTGTGCCACAAAAATTTCAAGTTAATGAGCTCCATCTTCATCGGAGTCAGCCATAGTGACATGAAAAGCGCTGGAGTCAGTGTGTGAAGCGAGGTATGGAGAGAAGAAAGGAGGAGGAGGAGGAGAGGATCCATAGAGGAAGGCAGCGTTGCCTGCAGCACGATGGAAATAAAGAACAGATGGAGAGTAGTAGTCGGAATAAATTAACCTTCGCTTTTTTTTTAACTTCCTTATTTCTTTGCTTCGTTTTTTTTGCAAACTTTTTTTTCCCAGGAGTGAGAATATATGTTGACCCCTTTACCTATGAGGACCCCAACCAAGCCGTCCGTGAGTTCGCCAAAGAGATTGATGCCTCCTGTATCAAGATTGAGAAAGTGATTGGTATTGGTGAGGAGAATTTTTTTTTCTCATATTACATGCATGCATACCTGTTGGAAAAAGATGATATTTTGGCAGGGTACAGGGTACCTTTCTCTGTGATTTGTGGCCTTTTTGTAGCCTCTTTCAGATTAAAATCCATCGTTTTCCCAGACAGTAACATGTGGCTTCTGGCTCTAGAGAGGTCAACAAGTTAAAAAAAAAAAATCAACAGTGGCTAAATATGTTGTCCATGCTATTCCTTGGGCCAGAGAAAAGTCATCCAATGACAAAATAATAAAGAGAAAGAATCAATATCCATTTCCCCCTCTCTCTGCTCCAGTGGGTGAAGGGAGGAGGGGGAGTAAAGGATTAGAGACCCTGATCAATGTTTAAAGTGGAACCTCTCTAACCTACAGACACACACACACAAGCCTACATGTAGGCACACACTCTTTTTGATTTGATTTATAGTCTGTGGATCAGAGTGCTCGTGTATCATTGCTCCACATTTTCATTGTTTTTTTTGTTGTTGTTGTTGTTTCAGGGGAATTTGGAGAGGTCTGCAGTGGACGCCTAAAGATGCCCGGCAAGAGGGAGATCTGCGTGGCCATTAAGACTCTGAAGGCCGGCTACACGGACAAGCAGAGGAGGGACTTCCTGTCCGAGGCCAGCATCATGGGCCAGTTCGACCACCCCAACATCATTCACCTGGAGGGTGTGGTCACCAAATGTATGTCAAGGATTCATTTTACAGAGATGTGTTTCAAATGAGGGGAGGAAAGTGTTTTGCGCAAGTGAAATTGCTCCAGGAAATTGCAATAATGCTTAGCTCACACACATACAATTACTATTATGTTCTAAAAGGGCAGTCATTTCTGCTGTCTCCCTCAAAAAATGTAACAATAAATCATCACAAACTGCAGTTCTGGGTGACTTTGGAGAAAGGTGAGCGTAGGGACAAGCCTGTTTTTACTCACACGCCTGCGCACTAGTGCGTATCTTAATGCTTCTGTGCAGAAATTATCCAAAGATTTCGCAATATTCTCAGATAAATGCTTATTTTTGAGCATCGTCCAGACGTCCCATCCTGGCTTATCCCCAGGTGGGTTTCTGTCCAGATGGAAGGGGTCCAGCATTGCCGTGGAGGGGGAGGTGGTTGTAGAGGTAGCTGGGCAGTTGGGAGAGGGATGGGTGGGGGAGTCTAATGGGCCCAGGAACAGGCCCTGTAGCACGGCACCAGACTCATTAATCATGGTGTCAGCCGTAAATGTGTTTGGGGTTAGGGAGTGATACCCTATCCCTCCTCTATCTGCTGCTGCATGGCCACAAAACACTGGCCAAATCTCCCTCCTCCTGCCCTCGGCGCTCTCTCCGTTTCTCCCCCTCTTTTACACCTTCCCCTGATGTTATTTGTTTGGCTATGGGTATGTGTGTGTGGGTGTCTTGTCAGCACATGCCAACATCCGGTACCTTTGATTGCATGCATGTGTGCCTGAGTGTTACCATGTTGCCTCGGCTGGGGTCAGATGGATGAAGTGCCTTAATGTGTCGTGATACTGCTCAACTCTATCTGTGCTAGATAAAACTGCCATTCTCACTGTAGTATACACCGCTTTTACCCACACACACATACATATATGTATATATATACCCACACACACACACAGCCCAGCCGGAGCTGAAAGTGAACAGCAGCACAGGCAGAATTGCTTATCACCTATCACACCTCACACGGCGGGGAATGACCTCTCAGACCTCGCAGCGGCGGCGCGAGAACGACAGAGAAAAAAGGCAGACAGATGGACAGATGGAGGAAGGAAGAGAAACCAGAGACGAGCTGCTGCCAGGGAAGGTGCAAATAGAGATGCCGGACAGTTAGGAGCTGATGGATGAGAGGAAAGACAGGACGACGCAGAGAGAGAGAAAGCAGAGGGTGCTAGAGCTACTCAACCGGAGGCTGAAAACAAAAAGACGGGGGGGAGGGATGAGCGACGCGGCGGTGACAAGAGAGCTGGCGTGAAAGGATGGCGAACCAAACGCAAGAAGGGTGTCCGATAACTCCCACTCCACCTCCTTCCACTCTTACTTTTGAGAGCTCGACACGAGGTTTGGGCAAATTAGTCCTTCACACTTGAGTGTGTCAGTGGAATCTATTAAAAATCCATTATTCGAATTGCGCCCCACTCTCCATTACAATCAAGTTAAAAGGAATTCTCAATCTGGCCTCAGTTTGCTGGCATGTCCAACAGAGCCAATTAAGGCTTATTAATTATGGAGAAACTCCAAATAGGGACTAAAATACATAAATGTGCAAAAATCCCTCGCTGAAGACTTGCTGGCTGTGGTCCACCATCTTGAAGGCTATATTTAATGTTTCTATCGCATTGGTGTGTAATTAAAAATCGAGCATCCATTAAAGCTTGAAATCAGACATGATGTGCTTAATGGGTGATTTACATGAAGTAAGAGCGTGCTGATTAAAAAAAAGGTTCGCTTTTAAAACCCAGATCTTTGTTTGCTGCAAACGCCAGGGCCTCCGGAGGACATTTGCCCAACGTTCCCCCAATATTGTCCCCCTGGCGCGTATTTTCCCCCCTCTGCCATCTCCCTGTTTTGTTGGCAGGTGATAATCGGCCCACTGGTGGGTTCCTCGCCCAGAGTTCATTGCCAAAGGCGGCAGGGCGTATTCAGTAAACAAGGAATTAGCATGCAAATGGACTGGAAGGAAGAGGGCGGGGCTGGGAAGGCGAGAGTTTAAGGTCGCAGGTCAGACTCTCCTCAGACTTGATTGCGGAGCTGTCAATCACCGGCGGCCCTGGGGCAGAGGCATGCAACAAAGGGAACAAAGATGGCTGACAAAGAAGGCCCCCTCTGCTCTCACACAACTTTAGCCGAACTTCCTTTTTTTAGGGCATCGCCAGAGTGCCCCGTAATTAATGGAGTGCCAATCACGCAGCGGGTAAGGCAGTGACTGACGGCCTCTTGGCACGGCCAGAGACCCACAGCAGAGCAGAGGAACTTCACCTTCTCAGCGGGCTCCGGCAGCTCTCGGCATTCTGCTGGAGCACTCGAGAGGCTTCATACAAGCTCCCCTTAAGGCGGAGGCTTTAAGTCAGCAGTTTTCTATAAGGCAGTAAGCTTTTAAGTCCACCTTAACTGTGCCACTCGATATGGAACACAAAGAGCGACGCTGTTCTAGAAGGCGAATGTGTGGCAGCACTTTTCAGCATGTGTTGTTGCCGTGGCTGGTTAGGCACAAAAACAAGCGGGTCGCCCTTCTTTTCCCTTTTTCGTCTCTCTTCTCCTCTGATATGCCCCTCCCTCCCTCCGTCCTAAGAGACAAAGACAGACAGACAGAGACCCACCAGGGAATGTCCACCCTCCCCGCCGCCTGCCCCGGCTCAGATAAAGACGCAGACGCTCCCCCAAGAGAGACGGAGAGGGATGGGGTGAAAAAGGCCAGAGAGGATTGGCAGGGTTCAGGGAGGATAAAAACGAGGAGAGGGAATGAGCGAGGGAGGAATGGGGAAAAAAGAGAGCAACAGAGATGAGCTAGCAGGAGAGTGACAGATGCGTCGAAAGTTGGCAGAGGAGAAAGAGGGCAAAGGGACAGTGAGTGACAGAAATAGCGAGTTAGGGGGATTCTGGGTGGGTGACTGTGATGAGACTTTGGATAATGCGCCCAGAGTCAGATCATATTTGCATAAACACAAGATGGTGTGTGTGTGTGTGTGTGTGTGTGTGTGTAGTGTTTTGTTTCAGTGTAGATGCCTTTGCACATTAAGGGAAAGAAGGGGGACGTCAAGGCAACGGTAACACACTGCTAATTAAATCACTACGGGACGGAGATGGATGGCCTCACAGACACACACGCACGCATGCATTTTCCCTGGACAACCCCCTCCTGCTGCATTGAGCTGTGATGTGCGTCGTTTACCTCTATAATCATCTGCCTTTCCTTCTCTCACTCTTATTCCCACTCTCTTGCTCTTTCTAGGTAAACCGGTGATGATTATCACAGAGTACATGGAAAATGGATCTCTGGATGCGTTCCTGAGGGTCAGTCATGCGTTTCTGTCTCCACACACACACACACACACACACACACACACACACACACACACACACACACACACACACACACAC
>VUQG01014748.1:0-13705 GCA_015106755.1 Etia nguti
TCTCCCTCCCCCCCGCCCCCCCCCCCCCCCCCCCCCAGCAATGGCTCTGCGCCCCCCCTAGGGGGCGGGCCCCACACTTTGGGAAGCTCTGAGTTAATGAGTAATTACATCTGATGGGCTTCATGTCCTGCAGCTATTGCCACCGAGGCAGTTAAGTCACCCCAGGGACCCGCTTACATTTCCTGCAACATTTCAAATAGCTCAACAAATATGAGCAGTTTGGCACACTGTGTGTCTCCTACTTAAAGGTATAGTTGCTGTATTTTCCAAGCCAAAACAAAAATGCTAATGTGTGTTATTTTACTCTTCTAGAAGGGGAAAGATGTAATAACGAAAGGACTAGAGATGAAGATGAGAGACTATTGTCAGTGCACAGCAGAGCACAGCAGGCTAAACTGGGTGATTTGCAGTATAGTTTACAGTTTTCAGTGATGGACTAGATGCAGTGATGCAGGGCAGATTGCGGTCTCCATGGTCACCATTAGGTAAGGTCATGGGTTGCAGTAGAGACATTATAAGAGAGAGAAATGACACTAAATTTATAGAAGAATTTTTCAACTGCAAAGATGGTGGCAGATACACCTCCCAGAAGAAAACACCTTTTAAACCCGTATTTGTGAGATAAGTTGGCAAATTGTGAACAGATATTCTGTGCATGCAGTTTTTGTTTTATGTTAATCAAAAACTAATCTAGATAATCTTTCAAAATAAGTGTGTTTAATTGTGGCTGCAGGAATCGCTTCTAGGAGCCCTTTTGAAAGAGTCATCGATTTAAAATTAAACTAATGATGCTCTTTAGCAGCACTTGCCAAATGCTACGTAATGCTCCCTTTATACAGGCTAGAGGCTGGAAAGTAGCCCTGATGGTTGATTTAACATATGTATTGAAGAACTTAGCTGGCAAAATCCACAAAGAGCATCAAGCCTGAGAAACAGACTTATTTGTTATGGAGTCATTTCCCTCCAATGCACTGGTACACCAGTATTTATTGTTCCCCCACCTGCAAAATCCCACTTTAACCTCCACCTACACAGAACCTACACAGACATTCTCATCATTGGGTTACTCTGCCTTTACTTTAACACTTGGAGGAAAAACAAGCATTAACACCAAAAAACAAACACACATATTGATTATATATTTAATCTTTTTTTTCTTTTTTTTTAACTCTATATTTATGTCTTTCCTCGCTGCTATCTTTTGCCGCACCTCTAAATCTGTCTCACTTTGCCCAAACCTCTTTGCCTTACTGTATGGTCTCCACTCTGCGCAGCTGTTTCATCCTCCACAACTCCCTGCAGGATTTTCATACAGTACTGAGGCAGTGAATGGGCTGACCTGTCCCTGCGTTGAATACTAAACAGCATGTCGTTCGTGCTCTTTGTTTTACATGCGTGAGAATGACAAAGAAGTCTGACAGACGCAGATGACAAATGGCAGACAGCAACTTGGAAACACTGAGCTCTGAAATGGCTTGTCAGCAGCTGTTAGTGAATCAATCCCACAGTGTGAATAAAACTCAAAGCACTTTCAAAATTTCACTTTCTACTGATTTTAAAACTACAGGATTATCAAACAGTCCGATTTGAGCAAATAGCAAATTTTGGTTGTTTGCTTACATTATCTTTGATGTGCACATTATAGCTACGTGAATTTACACATACACTCACCAGCCTCTTTCTTAGGTACACCTGATCAACTCAATAAAGGAAATATCTTATCAGCTAATCACATAGCAGCAACTCAGTAAATATAGGCACATGGATATCTGAGTATCAGAAAAGTGATTTAAGTGATTTTGAACATGGCACAGCTGTAGGTACTAAACTGCTCATCTACTGGGATTTTCCCAACAACCATCTCTAAGGTTTAAAGAGGATGGTCTGAAAAAGAAAAAATATCCATTGAGTGGCAGTACTCTGGAAATGGTCAAACTGCAGTGAATTGATAGAAAGGCAACAATAACTCAAATAATAATCAAGTTATAACAAAGACAAGCAGAATTTCTCTTGATAATGAGCATCTTTTTATGACCACAGTGTACCCATCTTCTGATGGCTGCTTCCAGTAGAATAACAAACCATGACATAAAGCTCAAATCATCTCAAACTAGTTCCTTGAACATAACAGTGAGTTGCCTGTATTGAAATGTTCTCCACAGTTACCAGATCTCAATCCAGTAGAGCACCTTTGGGATGTGGTGGAACAGGATATTCACGTCATGGATGTAGAGCCAATAATACTGCAGCAACTGTGCGATGCTGCCATGTAAACATGAACCAAAATCTCTGAGGAATGTTTCCAACACCTTGTTGAATCTATGCCATGAAGAATTAAGGCAGCTCTAAAGGCAAAAGGATATCCAGCCCAGTACTAGTGAGGTCTACCTAATAAAGTGTCCAGTGAATGTGCATAGAATACAGTAGCATCAGCTATTGTTGTGTGTAGGATCTCCATTCAAATAATTAGTAAGCAGCTGTCAACATCCGACCCATACATTCATGCAATATAGCTTTGGTTTTAATGAAAACATATGGTTAAGACTGGATTCAGGCTAAGAGGAAGTATGAAGCCTTCATTAGTTTGAAGCATGTAATGCTATGTTAATTTGCTCTCTTTGATAATTTGAAAATGTATTTCTATCTTTAGCAGCTTAATAATTTATTCTATAAATGAAGTTTCAGTGATGACTAATGAGTCATGTGTTTAATAACACTGAGTTTATAGAAGACATTTCTTAAAGCCAAACTGTAGTTAACCTAAATAATCTTCAAGAATTTAGTGTGTTTTTTCATGTCCCCTCATGCTGCAGTATAAAGAAAATGCTAATCCTCAGCTCTCAGAAACACATTAGTGGGTGACTCTGAAATTTACTGTACAACATTTCATCAGTGAATGTATCTAGAAACAGAAACAGACTCACCTCCATGAACATAGTCATGTAGAGTACAGTCTGAAGGGCCCACCAGATGAATCAGACTCGACTGGCTGAAGCCAACAGTGTGCTTTTCTGCAAGGCAAACAGACAAACACACATTCAACAGAAAAATAAAAAAAATAATAAACAATTCAAAGTAGAGCTCAACCAACAGGGCCAGCATATCAGTCCATTTTAGCCATTTACCAATATATTGGTATTGATATGTATAACCAGCAGTAACAAATTAAGATTTGACAAAGAAAAGAAAAGGGAGGGATGGGAGAAACACCCTTCGGACATGTTATGTGGAGTGATGTTGCATAGTTTGTCCACTAGAGGGCACTCTTGCAACTTCCCTGTTGGCAAGGCATGTTGGCAAAGGCACATACACAACAACCAGCTGATCCAATCAGAGCTAAGCAGAGCATAAACACAATTTTTTTGTAAAAGATAATAAATAAATATTCTTAACGTTACTGTTATATTGTCTTAATAAGGACTCAAAAAACAAGCGCACATAATAAATAAACAGGGAAATATGTTTGTTTTGTGTTTTTCAAAGAAACAAATATTGGTTTCAGCCTTAAAATATGTCTGTATCAGTCAGCCTAAAAAAAATGAAATTAATTTCAAAATAAAACATTGTGTGAACAAAGCAAGCCAATGCCAACAACACCTATATGCATAAATAGATTCCGCCATGCTACTTGCTGATCACATACCTTTTGGTGGATCCTCTGGTGAAGCAACGTGACAAAATTAGGGAATTAGTTTTAATATGGCTGAATACATGTATATAGCACTTAATGATAAATACAATACTTTTTAATGCATTAATTTATGGTATCATTCCAAAACTGTAAAGAAAAAGTCACAAACTTCCAGCAGTGCACCAAAATATTTTAATCTCCAGTATAGCCCAGTCAAGCATTTCAGCACAGTTAATTTAATAAATAACACCTGTAAATGTATAACACATGACCACTCACTCCTACAACATGTGAACAAGAAGCAGAGGCCTGAGCGCTTACAGAAAACACTACAAAAGAAGAAACATAAAAGTAAAAGAAGAAAATAAAACAGATGTCTTTGCCTGGACATTTAGTGAGAGTGTTACTGAAACTGGTGAGATCAGAGTGTGAATGTTAGATTGAAAGCATTTAAACTGAGAAAAAATTGTTGGCATGAATGGGTGAATGAGCCATGTTGTGTGAAGCACTTTAAGTGATCAAGTGGAGTGAAAAAGCGAAATATAAGAACCAGCCCATTTGCCATTCATGTGTGAAAACAGTCAAAGTAAAACACATAAGTTAGTGGCACTGAAAAACATAGGTTTGGGGGGTGTTTTTAAAGCTAACTCAAGAGGGTACTACCCCCTGCCAGAGAAAGAAAGCCTCAGAAATGAGAAAAGAAGTACCCACGCAGCAGCGTTTCCAAATGGATCCATTTCTGGGTTCTTCAAGTGCTCTTGTGAGGATGCTAGAGCCCACGTGTTTACATGTTAAATGTTTAAATGTATTCCTGTGGACGCGCTCTGAGAGCACTCCAGGGATTCTTCACTTGCTTGATTTATCATTGTTTTATCTTGATATTCAGCAATAATATCTCTGTGTTTTAACTTTGAAAAAAGCATTTGCTTTTGACTTCCTGCTGCAGCTCAGCATGAAGCCATGGTGCCAGCAGTGAAAATACATAAAAAAAAACAAATTGCTTCTCCTGTCACTGCATTAACTGGGCAACAACAAAGATGGCTGTACAGTATTTTTAGTATTTTTATGACATACTATTAGCAAACCCCATGTGGGAGGAATGGAAGAAATTTCACTCATATCTGCATCATCATTGCAAACTTGTAAGATAGGAAAACAACTTCTATAGCTGTGGTTTTGTGGCTTCAAACTGATATGGGACCCTGAGCTTGAATATATTACCTGGGTTGGGAGGAGAGGGCATCACCTCTTCAGTCCTCGCCTTGGTCTCCAGTCTCTCCATCTTCTGAGTCTCATAGCGCTTCCTGCCCTCCTCCTCCTGTTCAGCACTAGGATACTGTAGAAAGAATATATTCAACATGCTGAACACTTGTGCATCGATCCACTCAAACCCCGCTCTCTGCACAAATACATGTGGTGTAAAGTAAAGACTTGAAACAAGCAGGTATTCAAAACAAAGATGAGTGAAAGGCACTTTTCACATTGTTAAATGTCAGTCATTACTATCTTGACCAAATGGCCTTGCTCGTGTCATTTTAGACGTGGGGTCGAGAGAGGAAGGGTGGAAAAGTCATTGAGACAGAGAGAAGCTAAAGGATAAAATGCCACAATTTTAAGATGAGTTTCCATGTACCTTGATGGATGGCACCTCCATGATCTTGTCAACATTTCGCAGAGAGCAGGGGACGTACCACAGCGCTGCCTTGTTGGCCAGCTTTTTGGCACCTGCAGTCACAGAGAAAAGGTTGAGTACTCGTCCTAGGGAAAATGTCAGGGAACGCGTCATTTCTACCAAATGAAGAGGCAACGTTTTTGTGACCATAATCTAATTGGCGAGAAATTTTGACATCTTGATGTCTTTCAAATAAAACAACAATGGAGCAAAGAATTTTGAAACGGCTGTTGTCAAAACAGACACTTTTATTAATACCACAATAAAGGCCACTTCAGTTTTTACCAAGTCAATTGGCGCTGCCTGTGTGCAAAAGATTAGTCTTTCTTGTGAAAAGAAAAGGAGAAGAAAACACTTTGTGTTCAAACACAATAGTTGTTGCCTGTTCAGAACACAAGTACTCGCAGTCACGTAGCTAGCTAAGCCCGGTGTATCTGTAAATCCTGAACTTTCTGCGTTTCAGTGTTGTAATTATGAAACCAATGAAACCATGGCAACTCATTCATCATCAAGTGTTTGCACATATATGTATACAGGCTACACCACAGTGTAATGCTTTGGCAGTTGGAGGCTGTAGCACTGACTCTGACTTCCTACAGAAAGTTCAGAAGGAGAGGATCAGAAAACAAAACTCATAGAAGTTACATTACATCGCAATCAGCCAGAGAGGTTGTCATAGTGATATATCTGTTCTGTTCTGCCCACACTTTTTCACTTAATTTGGTAACACGGAGAGAGAGAGGGGCTATTTTAAGTTGGTGTTGTTATGGCACACAGATTAAAGGCAGCATCGGGGCAGCAAGTTGAAGTGAAATTACTGCTTTAAAGGGGTTTTTTCTCTACAATATCCAATTAACTTTTTCATCTTTTGAGCTTTGAAATTAAAGTCTTTTTTTGAGGCTTGAATGAGCAAAATGTTTTATTTAACGTGTTGCATTTTTATTATGATAACTTGAGACAAATTTCATAAATGTGCATGACCACGGGCTTAAAAATAAGGCATCTTTATGGGTTGAACAGCCTCAGTGAAAATGTGTCATTTAATATGTGTCTCATCGGTAAACCAGCCGGGCTCTTTGCATGAGGACATGTGAAGTTAAGAGAAGAGAGCAGGAGCGAGCAGCTTTTAACAGGCTACTCCTGGGAAAATAGCATTTGCATTTTACACCCGAGTTAAAAACTGTGCAGACAGCCAGGCCTCGTTGCCATGCCAACAGCTCTTCTTTCCTCCTCCTCCTCCTCTCATTTGTGCCCGCCCTTGTCAGCAACCAGGAAGTTGCCCACAGGAGAAAGGGAGGGATATTTACATAGCCTTGACTCTACCCAAGACTGAGTGACTCTACTCTATTATTAGCTACTGATGGACCTTGAAGTGAACTGTGCTTAAGGTGGAGGGAGAAACGAGAGAGAAGCGAGAAGAAGGAGGGAAGGAAGGAAGGATGGAAGAACCATTCCCAGTGCGACTGATGCCCTTTTTGATCGGAAAGGAACCAGATAACTGGCTTTGAATTTAAAATCCCTCTACATCAAATGGAGACAATGTCAATGTTTGACCATGTCCTCGCCCGGACTGCAACCTTTTATCCTTCACAGTATAGCCACTGAAACAGCACATATTCTTTTGCACCATGCTTGCAGGCATAGCACATTTTGAAGGCAAGACAAATTTGAGGCAGACCTTGAAAATACAACAGCATTCACAATGTGCCCCTTAGGGCTAATTATTAGACCTTAAGATAACTCTGCATGCTTTTCTCAGGGACACAAAGTAAACATATGTTCCCATGCAGTGAAAGTTGCGCATTTTCACTATTTCTTCAAGATTTTTATGTGCAGTATCAGAAGAAACAGTCTGTTCTGTCAAATACAAAAATAAATTATGCACAATCTAAAATTTACCCTCAGTGCAATTAGAAAGCATTTAGATAACTTTCATTTAGCATCTGTTGTGTATAACGAGGGCATATAGGTTAGCATTCACTTCACAGCAAGAAGTGTATGAGTTTGAGTCTTTCTGCTGTTTTTTTTTTCACTGTGTCTGGTGATTTTCCATGCACCCCAGTTTGCTCCCACAGTCCAAAGTACTGCATGGTAGATTAAACATTGATACTAAGTGTGCTGTAGGTACAGATATGAGAAAGCTAAAGCTTAATGTCATCTGTGAGACTAGAAAAGTGCTGCACACATGTCAGTTTAGTCCCAAAAGTAGCAATTTATGTAATATAAATCAGTAGGTTTCCTCATATGTAATATGGCCCCTTTTTAAAGGTATATTTTTTTCTATCATTACATCAAGGAACAAATAGTCACCTTAAGTTTAAGACTGATCTTCGTGGGCAGGAACCGATCACTATCCACTGTGAAGGGAACAACCATAGACGATACTGCCCCACTGACAAGCTGATGCAGCCTTTAAGTTGCTTTCTGAGGTCAGTATTGTCTGACTGTCTGCAGGTAAAAGTGACCATTACTAGAAAAGTGGTTGATTTTGACACGTGTCTACAACTCACAAAAGCTGGGTCTGAACTAGCAGGAGGAACAGCTTGCTTACTTAGTTAGGATTAAAGAATTGCAGAATAGGAAGATTTTGGCTCCACGAACCACGGGCACAAATCTGCTCTGTCAAATTTCTACATTCTGTGCTAACAGATCTCGCTTGACTTTGGGGATGATTTTTCAAGTTCAGGCGGTGACAGCTTTGGAACAAGGGACTCCATAAATGGTAAAAGGCATTATGACAGCTGAGAGAAATGGCACCTAGCAGTGGCAGGCACCTTTTTTTCCCCCCTCTAATATATATGGGGTGTCAGTGGAGCAAGACCAGTGCAGCGGTGCAGTGAGTGCTTTAATGTGCAAAATCGCAACTGCCTGTGCAAGAAAGGATATTACACGTGATACAAGCCAACTAGCATCACTTGGCTCTTTTTACAGGAGTATAACGTCAGCAAAAGGACAGCTTCACCTTCTGAAGAGACAGGCAAAAATAAAACCCCTCATTATGGAACAAGAATCCAATAGGTGTTGTTTTGTAAGTACTACACAGACACTCTTTTAGCCTAATACGCAGCAGAATTCAAAACACTAAGCTGTGTCACATTTAATTAGAAATAAGAGCATTTTGGGGTTGATCTCACGGCTCACATGGGTGCTTATGTTGGTGGGGGTGGCAGGGGACGACGTCCCTTTAATCTAAGTTTAAGGCATCAATCAGGACTTCATAGTAAAATTCACACTTTCTGTTCAAATGAAAACATTTTAGGCAGTCCCAGTCTGACAACCTCAATGTCTGTAATTTCTCACCTTTCCTGCTCTTCCTTCCTGCCCTTTACCCGATATCTTTCCTTTTTCTTTCACCATGAGCCATTTCCCTTGATTTGTGTCTTTTACTGATTCACCTCTGTGCTCTCCCCTTGGTCTCTTACTCACTCGCCTTAATTCTCTCTCGAAGCAGAAAAAAGACCCTTGTTTTCTTTTCTCCTTCCTGAACAGCCTGTTCCAGGCTCTGAGACAGTGCAGAGGGGATCGTTCTTGGTACTTGATCCCCGTGATCAAAACCACAGATTTTCCATTGTGCTCAGCCAAGGCTCCATTACTTTTAATTATACTACATTCCCGCTCTGGGGAATGTTACAGCCTGATAGGAATAGATTAAATCATGGCAGCAGCGGAGTTTCTAACAGTGCTTTCTGAGTGAGGATTATCCGATACTCAATTTAAACATTTTTTTAATATTTGTTTGTGCTCAGCACACTGAATTAAACATCATTACTGCGAGGACCTCTCTTCTCAAGCAAAATAAAGATCTGGGAAATCCAGCTGTGAGACAAAAAGCTTTTGCACAGTTGACGGACTCCAGAGTGAGTCCACATAAACAACTCCCTGTTAAACTAAACTAACCTTCATTTTCTTGTAGCATCATGTTTTAAAAAAAGTAAGAGATGCCTTCAAGTCAAACCAGCCTTGTGCTTTATTGTTAAGGGTTTTTGTGTGGTATTTTTTAGGTATATTGTTTTCTGTATTAGATTAAAACACATTTTTCTTCACATGCATATATTAACAACAAAAAAAAGCATGATAGTTTTTTTATGTTGCTGAGCTGAATTTAAAGCTAAAACCATCTATTTTAGATGTGTTCGTATGTTCTCGTAGCACTCTGAGGATGTGCAGTTCTGTGACCTACCAGGACAGGAACTATCATGGTTACAACGTTTTAAGCAGCAAACCCACAATGCAATGCTCTCAGCTCTCTCCCTGCTCATGTGTGTTGAACAGGAGGGATTTGTGTATGCCGTGTTCATGTGAGTGTGCGCCAGTGTGAGCGTGCAATACAAGCAACATTGTATCACTCGGAATTTAGCATATGTAAGTGCGAGTCCCATGAGTGGCTGAGCAAAAGCACATTATATGAATGTCCAGAGCGCACGTGTGTTTTCGTGTGTGTGTGTGTGTGCACATTCTCTAAAGTGTCGCGTGTTTGTGCGTGTGTGAGAGAGTGTGGCATTTCATTATGTATGTGTATTCTCACATCTGCAAATCTGCACGTGCTGTAGTGTGTGTAGGTCTGACTGTGAGTGCGCATGTGTATGTTAGTACGCATGCGCAATCCCCCCAGCAGGGACAATCATCACGGCTCGTGCCCACAGTAGGCAGCCTTACCCTGAGGGTCTGTGACTGAGGCCTGCCTGACGAGATGCTGCCTGACTGACTGTGGAACCTGGATGATTGCCTCCTCCACATACACGCACGCACACACACACACACACACACACACACACATACTAAATAAATGCAAAGATCCTTGCACAAAGCATGCAATATACGAGGAGCATGCACATTAACATCTGCACTGAGCTACAAAAACATGTACGGCTGCACAAATGTGCTGTGATATACACCAGTGTGCATAAAAATACACAAAGTGCATATTCTGGTCTACAACTAGTAAAATCCATTGTTCTGTGTTCTGCCTTGGAAAAGAGCTGGTCGGGAATATGTAAAACCTGCCAGTCCTGTCTCGGTATGTGTTCTCTTTTAGTAAGAAGGAAACTGTGTTCATTCAGTGTGGGTGTGAGAACACGTAGGTGTGTGATTTTTTTTTTTCTGTGTCTAAAGTGTCCACATATGAGGCTCTGCATGCATGCAGGTCATCCCGGCACAACCACGTGTGTGTATGGGCGTGCGTCAGTGTGTCGGGTACGTGCATGCGTTGTGACGGAGAATGTGTGCAGGTACATCCACTTGGCATCCGTGTCTGACTGGGCCACATTGTGTGAGGCCTGATGCTAAGCCAACATGACAGAAGCAAATAATGTCTGCTCCCGTTATCTTCTCTTCCCTCTCTGCCCTGCAGGAACCTTTTAAAGGGCCAAACACAGACGAAAACCCACATGCATGTATGAAGCACGCATGGACCGTCCAAATACGCATTCACAAAATTATGCATCTAAGGCACAAAAGTGCACATCTAACAAGAACACAATCTAAAAACACGTGCTCGGCCACGGCCGAGCATACTGTACTCTACTGAGATTTGGACAAAAATAGATCCATTAAACGCACAACCATTGGCTTTTATGGATAGCAGCTGCGCCAACTCAAATGCACAGCCATAGTTACAGTATACAAACACATATTACCCACTTCCTGTAAATATGACCTACTACACCACCAAGCTGCTGCTCCTTCTTTGGCTCTCCTTTAAATGTTTAATGAAGTCTTTCACATTGCTGCTCACTTTACTATATGCAGGTTTAGATCGCTTCAGATGATTAATATCTGTAGCGCTTTGTTCTTTTATTGTTTTTGCTTTTGTTTAGGGGGTATTTGAGACTGACATAAGTTGCTGTTAAGTGTGAACCAGGATAACAGTGTACTTTTTACAGTACATAAAATTTAGCATACAATATACACTAATTCTATTACTGTGCTTGGCCCACACAGCCTCCAGAGACCTCAGTAGCAAAGTTTGGTGTCCCAGAAGAACTCACCTCCATGCCTGCTCCCACCGCGGGCTACAGCTCCGCTTATTTGCACTACACCCACAGTGCCCTGACAGTAAACCTACACTCAAACCCTCAGAACTAATCCTTTTTTTTTTGTTTATGTGAGTATAGTTATAGATTTTCCACTCTCAAGGGAACAGAAAATTTAGAAATTAATAATGATTGAAACTACCGGCAGATGCATTGTGTCATTTTCTATAACTGTGGACTACTGCTTTAAAACAAATTACATATTGCAATGCAAATTAGGATTTCTTAGCAAAATACATGTTTTATAAGACAAACTTCATGTGACGAAATAGTGAATATAGGAATGGATGCTAGATTCCATTTTATTGAAAATGCCTCCCCTGTCAGCAATGTTTGAACCGAACTGAACAATGCCTCGAGTCCATGAGCTCGCTTCCTGATCTCCCCCTCATTAGGGGTCCTTCCTAACAGGCCATTCACTGTAGAGGGCTGTCCATTCCAGTGCCTGCATGTATGTATGCTGCTCTCCACCTGTCACCTCATATCTGTTCCTCCGCCTCCGTCAACCTGCTTTCAGCCCAGCAACCAGCCAGCCAACCAGTATAAGCCTGTTGCTAGGGCAACGGCTGTCTAGGGGATACTTCTTTTGTTTCCCACACCTCCTTTTCCTTATCCTTCTTTCTATCTCTTTGCTACTCTTGCTATTTTTCCTCTTAAATTCTCTTTGCTATCTTTTTGCCCATCGATTTGTCTGTCTGCTGTCCTTCTGCCTCTCTTTTCATTTCCTCCTGTCTTTAGTTTCACCAGCTGGAAGATGGACACAACCACTGCACAACTATTAAAATTTGCTTTTTTTCATACTTAAAAACTGCACCTGGTGTAAAATGCTAAAATTCGCAGATAACCCCCTAATTATATACTTTACGGTGCCTTAAGACATTTAATTTGTATAGACATTTACCACAGGCAGACTTTGGTCCCGGTGCCATTTAAAGGTTCAGACACAGCACTACGGTCAACCCAAAGTGGTCCCTGCATCTTTACTTAAGGTACTCTGAGAATTGTGGGAGCCTGTGTGATCAAGTTAGCCTGCACACATATAAATAAAGTGTATTACGCAGAATTAGAAACATCATTAGTTGCCAAATACTGTAGAAATCAGCATCCCTCTTACATTCTGTTCCCCCATCACAGCACATAATGCAGTCCGTTGTGAAAGCAGAGTTTCATTATTCATGCTGCCACAAGCAACGCCACTTATTATGTGCTGCCCTCTTGTGAACAAACAGCAGAATATCACAATGAGGTCATTTTTCATTGATCACAAGTATTCTAATTTTCCGGAAGTGACAAAATTAAATAAATATTTCCATAAGAAGTCTTTCCCCATTTAAGAAATGACACGTGCAGCACAGAGATAAATTCAGATTCATAAAGACTTCTGGCTGACAGTGAGACAAAGAGGTGAAGACAAAACTAATGTTTGACTTGCACAAATAACCAGACAAAAAGTTGCACCTGTGCACTTTTTACACCACAACGCTTACTGCTAAACTTTCACACACACGTTTTGTTTCTTTTTTGTTTTTCTTCATCTTTTCCAAGCAAAAGTTCCGAATAGTTACTGGTTCCAGATTCCCCAACACGAGAGCCCCAGTTTTTTTACAGTACATGCTGTACATGCAGATATTTGTATATCTGTGTTTGTCAACTTTATCTTTCTGTAGTCGACTTCCTGTTTCAATGTTTATCATTCCATTGGTCCTCTAAAATGATGAGAATGAGGCTAAAGATGAACAATGATGGACACACTGAAAAAAAGAACATGCTGGATTTACTTAATTCAATAGTGGACATTTGTTGCACACAATTGTTTTGTTTTGGCAGAAACTTAAACAACTGAGTTAAATCAACACAACCTATTCATATTCAATAAACCTGTGCATTTTGTGTTGATAAAACGAGATTGAAACATGTTTAGATGAAGTAAGTTGAGCTCTTAGAATATTTTAATCCTTCACAATTTTGTCACTTTATTCCAACACTATTCAATAACTTTTACCCCAATACTACTTGTTCACTTAAATACTACATGTTGTCTTCTATTACATAATGTTCAACAAAGTCTAGAGTCTGGTTAACATAAAAGTTGAATGGATTTACAACGACTTCCATCCTCCTATCTTTATCCGGGTTGCAGGGGGGCTGGGCCATAACCCAGAAGTGATAGGGTAAGAGGCAAGGTACACCCTGGACAGCTCACCAGTTTACCACATAGAGACAAACAACCATTTGCACTCACATTCACACTTATGGGTAATTTAGAATTACCAATTAACCTAACTCTAATAACTGCATGACTTTTAACTGTGGGAGGAAACCAGAATACCCAGAGAGAACCCACTGCAAACTAGCCAGATTGTGGATTTG
>VUQG01014763.1:0-12940 GCA_015106755.1 Etia nguti
ATTGCAGCCATTCGCCAACTCTCTGTGAATGGTACTCATGGCCATTGATCAGTGGTCTTTGATCAGTGGGTTTTGGTCAGTGGTTGTTGATCAATGGTCATGAGAATTTGCATAATTAAGATTAAGGAACTGACCTCCCAGCCCATTGTTCCTTCAGTGGGCTGGTTTCAGTCGTTATGCAAATGTACTGTTTATAAGATTGGGGAAACCTGCAGTCAGCTGAGACTGAAGAAGTCACTTGGATGAGTGACGAAACGTTTCTCCCACAAAACGCTACGTCCAGATGAACAGAATCAACTTTTGGAGATTTACTTTCCTGGATGATTGAGAATGCATCAAAATCTGAACAATATTTTAAATCATGTTCATGAATCAATGAATCAATGATCTGAGGTCACCTAGTTGACAACTTTAGTTGGAAATTGTGAAACAGGAGAAGGTAACAGGAGATTACATGTGATTATCTCTTAACTATAAAAGCAGGATATCTGATAGGCACTGAATGACTGTTTCATGTTTTTAAGCTGGTTTTTTTTTGTTGTAAATCTGTAAATCATATGGGATTATAAGTCTGTGGAAGATGGGAATTTTATAACAAATGCATTTAAATCGAATCAATTAAAAACTTTTCTGGATAATTTTGTTGCCAGTTCTTGCATGATTGTAAAATCAAAATTATGAGGATTTAAAACAACTAAACAGTATGTCCACCATCGCCCTTGCACCTGGATTCGGTCTCGGTGTCCATCCATCTCCTCTTCCACCCCCTGCAGTTCCTTCAGCAGTCTGTTCACAGAGGGTAGGTCACTGCCACAGTCCTCATTGGCCAGCTCCCTCTCCACTGACGCCACGAACTGCTCCATGTCATCCAATGAACGCTGGAACTGCAACGCCTAAACACACAAAGGACATTCGGAGAACTTTATGCACCTACCTACCAATCCGGGACAATGAGCAAGTCCCCAGGTTTAAGTTGAAATTAAGTTTGAGGTTTTAAGGGCAACATTAAACATGACTATGCAAGTACCTGGTAGGCCTCCTGGAGTCTAGTTTTCCTCTCCTTGCAGTTGTGGATCAGAGTATCCCAGCTGTCTGTCAGCTCTCTGAGTCGAGGTCGAACCTTTCCTTCAGCAGACAGAGACTCAGATAGCAGTTTCTCTCCTTCCTGGAAAGCACCCAATAGGCAACATTTTACAGTCCCAATGGTGTAAACAAAAAATGACATCTGAAATGTTAGCAAAATCTAAGAGAAGATCTAAATAGAAAAAAAATTCTGATGGGATAATCTTTTTGACACTTCTCAGGATGAAACCATTAACTGTCCTGCCCAAGACATATTGCAGCTAGAGCTGTAATCAGGGAAATACACAGACACTTAAAGAAAATCCACCTTAGTGAGGGTTTCCACTCTATAGTGGTTGCCGAGGGTCTCTGCTTCAAAGCTCTGATGTTTTAACAGCTTTGCCTGAAGGTTGGTTGGTTCCCTCCAGTTTTCATCCAGTGCTATGGCGTTACGCTCATTCAGCCACACACATACCTGGAAAACACACATTTGCTATAGACCCCTGAAGGACAATACAGATTAGGCTTCAGCAGAGTTCAGAAAGTTACCTGGTAGCTGCTGGACAAGAACTGCTGCAGCTGGAGTGATTGATCCAGAGCTTTGCAACGAGATCTGCTGTGCCGCTGCAACTGACTCCGCCTGCGCAAACACAGCAGGTGATCAGATAGACAAAACATTATTTCCAGCTACTTGCTTTGATTGGAAAGTGTGTGTCAGAGATGTCTGATGACTACCTGGTGGTCAGTGCTTTGCTCTTTGCTCTGATGTTGTCGGCATCATAGTGCTTTTGTTGGATCATCTCCTGGGCCAGCTTCTCCACCTGGTCCAGCTGGTCTCCCTGAGCCTCCAGGGCTTCCTCAAACTGAATCTGCTTCCTCTGCAGCGTTTCCACCTCTGTCACTGAGCTCTGCAAACAAAATAGGTTGCTTTCACAGCATAAGAGTACTTTCCTATATATGTATGATTCTGAAGCAAATCATCTGTACCCCGAGGTCCTGAATGGACAGAAAGGCTTCACTGTTGTTGAGCCAGCTCTCACATTGTTCTACAGAGGTCAGGAAGATCTGCAGGATACAGAGAAGAGCTCAGCATAAGCTAATCTGACTCCTAAAGCTGTGTCTCATAGTTGTCTCATGTCTAAATACAAGAAGGCACAAAATCCACCTTGCTAAGGTAGCTGAAACTTTTCAGTTATGTAAAGTAGCTCTATCATATGTGTCTATTATATTAAGGATTATTCAGTGTAATGCTGAGAGGACCAGGTTAACTTACAATACATGAAGTTTATTTATTTTAATTAAATCTGATATTTATTCAGCAAATGAATTTTGAAAACATACCTTTTTTCCTAAACAAATATGATTGAGACTATATTAATTAGCCATTATTAAGATAAAAAAGTCATATTAAATTATTTTGGGGGCCGCTGCTGTGTCACCTGCAGTGAACGGGCCTGCTCCAAGGTTATGTTACGGCTCAACCAGGCTCGGTCCAGTCCAGCTTTAGCTTCTTCTAGCTGGTTCAAAGCCTTTTGGATCTCTGACTTAGAGCTGTGACCAGAGCGGATGAGACCCAGACCAAAGTCCCTTACAGAATCGATGCGTTCAGCACGAGCGTCAATCTCCGTCTAAAAACAGCAAAGTTTAAAATTTGCATTTATTTGATTAAGGTAGTAAAGTGTAAGTAAGCCACGGTGCTCACCCTCCAGTCCTGATGCTCCACAATGAGCCGGTCAGCCTCTATTCTAGTCTTGGGAAGTCCCTTTTCTGCCATCTCACTGCTCTGTTTGAGACTCCACTCCAGCAGGAGGCGCTGGTTAGCCTTGAAAAGCTGCAACTGGTGAGCCTCCTGCAGCTTTTCCTTTCTGGAAAAAAGAACATTTCTTCTTGAGTTTTTCCTGAGTGAGTTCTTCTGCTCACTATCAGTATTTATTTTATTTAGTTACTAATGTAAAACACTGTTGGGCCTCTAAAAGTGTAGTGGTTAACACGTTGCATGCTTGGTGAGAGAACGGTGACACGAGTCGTGGCCAAGTTTTATCCTCTATCAAACTTTTCTTTTGAGAAGGCTGGCTGGATTGGAAACAGTGCTTTGTGAGATTTTGGACCACTACTAAATTTGACAAAGAGGATGGCCTTTACAGCCAAACTGAAAAAAAGGCTTTAGCAGGTGTTTGGGCTTGTAAAAAGTTTGACGGATACCTCGATAGCCTAGCTCAGTTTAGACAGACCAAGCTTCAGCTGGTCCAGTACCTCTCATTACATACCACAGCTAGAATAGTCTGCAACTACGGTGCCAACACGTTCCCATGAGGCTCATGAGAACCCAGTATAGTAGTATGCTAAAGGGAAAACGCTTATCATTGCAGACAACCTGTCACACAGCTAACACACACAGAGTGATGTGGCATGCTGTGTGGCTAGTGTCTTGGAGGGGATTCCTGCACCCACCAGCAAAATGGATGAAACGATAAAGCAACAGCTGCCAACACAGAGCTCCACCGAAAGATGAGCACAAGTAAAAACACTGGAAAAAAGTTGCTATGGATCAATGTGAGCACAAGCCCCAACACTACCTGATAATCACAGATTACTACTCCAGGTTTTTGGAAATACCCCACCTTCCCTCAACAACAATCACACAGATTATTCAAAAGCTGCTCGGTAGCCTAGATTAAGTGGTGAGTGACAATCCTGTGAGGAATTCAAGGAATTTGCCAGACTGCTAGATTTTAGACAAGCCATAGAGATGGCAAACAAAACATCGTCAAACTTCATTGATGCCTCCGAATTTATTTCACCGTTAATTTGTAGAAGGTCTAGCTGTTGAAAACTTTCAGCAATTAAAATAATTAAAGAGAAAAAATCACTGTTGCTTCTTCTAATAGTAAATTAAAATTACCTGTGTTTGAGTTCCTTGTCCAAAGTTTTCAGAGTCTTCTGGGCTTCTTTCTGTTTGTTCTTCAGCTTGTCGCTCATCACTGACTGAGCGCTCAGATGACCCAACAATTCTTCTTCCAGAGACTGATGAGATGGAAGTAAGACAGTCATTTGGGTCATAGAGGTGCTAATTTGGCAAATGAGCTGGACTTATAAAACTGCATTTAGTTTTTTGATGAAAGAGTGTTTTAACGAGATTATATTCCTCTGATTTTTGTTTTCTTCTGTCAACGTTTGCTCAATTTTTGTCTTGTTTTTAATCTATTTAACATCTACTTGTGACCATCTTTATGAACAGGTATCAAGCTTACATGTGTTTCCCAGTTACAATTTCTAAAGTCAAGAATGAACATGTTAGTTGCAGCCTTGTATGCCTCACCTTTGCTCTATCTTGGATAACCCCAGCCTCTCTCTCTATTTCCTCATGGCGTCTGATCAGGTTTTCTACACTGTCCACATCACAGCCACAATCCTGATCCTGCAGCAGCAGCATCTAAAGAGAGCAAGGAGGAACCTCTTCAAAAAACAAACCCAGTTCCAAAAAAGTTGCGATGCTGGGTCAAATGTAAAAAAAAAACAGAATGCAATGACTGGCAAATCTCATTACCCCATATTTTATTCACAATAAAAAATAGAAAAGATGTTAAGATTTTGACTTGGAGTGACCAGGATGGACAGGATTAAAAATGAGTACATCAGCTCAGGTCCAGCATTTCAACACAGTTAGAACATTGCAACCTTTACCACTGTGCAGCATCCTATCTTCTTTTAACTACAGTCCATCTGGGAGCTGATGAGACCATTTGCTGGAGTTTGAGATGAATGTTGTTTTTATGTTCCTTTGTGAATACGGTATGGGTTTATGAGATTTGCAAACCACTGCATTCTGTTTTCACTGACATTTTTCACAGTGTGCCAACAATTTAACAATTTTGTGTTTTAGAAGGCTGGTGCCTGACCTTTTCATTGGCTCTGTCTCTGACCTCCTCTAGTTCTCTGATGAGACTGTGGACCACCAGAGCTTGTTCGAGCTGGTTCTTGTAATTATTCAGATCGACGTGAAATTTGCTCCACCTGGAGGAAATGAACCACGGTGCATTATTGAGAAAGCCACAGAAAGTAGGTTGTGCGCTGGTCAACACTGTTGCCTCACAGCAAGAAAGTTCTGGGTTGAAATCTACCAGTCAGCTGGGGCTTTTCTGTGTGTCTGAATGTTCTCCCTATAACTGCGGGTGAATGGGTACCCACGTAGGCACGTGTGTTAGCCTGTGACTGTGACAGACTTATGACCTGTCCAGGATGTACCCTGCCTCTTGTCCTATGACAGCTGGAATTAGCTCCAGCCCCACTGTGACCCTGATCTAGTTGACTGAAAAAAAAAAAAAACACATCAGTGGAAGTGAAAGATCTTCAGACTGTTACCTTTCATTGAGCTGCTGCCTCCTCTGTGTCACAGTCACCAGTTCCTCAGCAGTCTGTCTTTTTTCTAGTTTGGCTGCCAGTTTGTTGATGGCTTTGATATGAGCGTCATCCACTGTCACGTCCTACAGATTACAGATTTGGCTGTCACTTTTCAGACATATTAAAACAGTGTGCCTTGTGGTCAGTTTGAGCTATTCCTTCTATAATAATCAGTAATGTTAGTCATGTTAAGCTCTTCATATCCAGATGGAGGAGAACACTAGAGAGCAAAGCATTTAAAAGCAGTGTTCTTCACCTTCTCCCTGTTTGTGGTATATAGAGGCCCTGTTCGACTTCACTATTGCCATCAAAAGGCTGAGTCATCAAACACTGAACACTGGCTCACAGAGCTCTGTGTATTGTGTAACTATCATTGCAGCCTAGCATGGCTGTAGTTGCTCACAGCTTACCTTGGCATGACATAAGTTTACTTACCTTATCTTCACTTCCCCTAAACTCACTGAGCTTCTTCAGCAGCTGGACTCCATGTTCATAGTCCTTTCCAACATCCCCAACATTAATCATAACCTCCTGAAACACACAGGTCACAGAGGACAGACATAAAGTAACAAATGTCCCATGTTAACAACAATGCACTTCCATCTATTTATCTGTGTCCACCTTTTGTCTGATCCAGGCCTCCACCTCCTCCACCTTCTGGAGGTACTCCAGGAAGGCTCTGTTATCTTCCAGAGCTTTGCCACGGATGGCCACAGCTTTCTTCAGCTCTTCCCAGTGAAGCTTGAGTGTCGCTGCACCCTTCTTTACCTCTTTGGACCTCAGGTGAAGAGATACAAGTTCTTCCCCAGCCTAGAAGCAAAGAAAGCAGGCTGCATGTAGATGTTTGACACAAAGGCCTAAGCTGAGGACGTAATCTAAACAACACTGAAAGGTTCACTAAATCATGTCTGTAAGTGGTAATTCTGAAAGGTAAATAAAAAAAAAGATCCATATTAACAGTTTATCTTATCTTATCTTATCTTATCATCTCACCTCTTACCTCTAACCTAAAGTTACCTTAAGTGGCATTACTGCTATACATGTTTTCCACTTTTTTCCACTTGGAGTCAGATTTACTATTAGCTACATGGCAATATTAATTGTGTGTGTCTTTATTCAGTACACAGAACACACACACAGAACTCTGCAACATGACCATCTCTGCATTACATATAGAACTGTTTTTGTACATATGTGGCCATGTGTGCTTTTTTCCTTTCACTTTAATAAATACACTCAGCCTTACATAGCACACAGAAAACAAAAAGGTATACATACATTTATGCAAGTGGCACAAGAGCAGCAGTTTCATTACTCCGTGGATGTCTGCGCCTCTAGTCTAGGTTCATATGGTGGACTTATTTGCAATAAAGTAGCAGTTCTCTGTATAAATCCTGTGCTCCATATAACCAGAGATATTTATCCAGAGAATGGCTGCCCAAACCAGTCCCACTATTTCTGTTCCTATCCAACTTCTTGACTTGCATCAGAACATCTCAAATTGACCAGAATTGCTGTGTTATTTCACTGCATGTGAACAACCTGTGTTTACAAAGCTATTTTTATTGCCAGATTACTCACTCCATCAGCAGGTCTGTTCATGTTAGTTATTACTGAAATGAAATGGATCTGCTCGTAAGTTTGCACATTGTTAGTATATCACTCCCAGATCTTTTCACTCCTGCTGAATCTTTTCTGTTACTGTGGTTTCATTTTAATATGCCCTACTGCTGGCCCTCGAGCTGTTCTTACCAAAAGTACATTTCTGATGATCTCATGGTGGGCCAGGATTTCAGCCTCAAACACCTGATGTTTCTGTAGGAGTTTCATCTTGGTTTGCAGGTTGCTGAGGTCAGCTTTACTGTCCTCTGCCATCTTCTGCATCCGCTCAGACACCCACTCCTCTGCCTGACACACAGAAACAGAAGCAGATGGACAGTTAAACAGTGTGATAAACAGAGAATTGAACTTGAAATCAGACCCATCTGAGCTTTTCCTTTGTCAGTTATCATCAATCACACCTTATTTTTTAACACTGTAAAAACCTTAAAGGCATTCGGTGATTCTGTCACTTTTCTGTAAAGTTCCAGCCACCAAACATTGCCCAATGTTCTGACTGGTTAGCTAGTTACCTCTGCGACATCTCTGTTGAAAATGCACAACCGCCTGGAAAGTTCCAGCTCTTCCCCACGTTTGGCAGAAAGCTCTTTAATTTTCTCTCGTCTCTGGAGGAGAGCTTTAAGTCTGGTTTTGACCTGTCCACTCTTCTTCTTGCTCAGCTGTTTCCTCAGATGTTCAGCCAGCTCCTTCAGAGATGACAGCTGGAACACAGAGAGGGAAGTGAAGATTTAAATGAGCAGGGGCTAGACCAAGGTAGAAATAAATACTAGATAATGTAGAGTATTATCATTCACTCTACCTCAACATGTCACTAAATGATTTAGTTTTTCAAATTGACTTTAAAGGAGCTGTGAATTTTGTTTTAACTGTAGGGGAAAGCACTAACCCACAGAAGGAGTACAGACCTTTTCCTCCTGCGAGCTGAGCAGCTTCTCAAAAGCTTCATGGCGTTTGATCAAACCTTCTGTCTCATCCACAGTATTTCCCAGAGTGCTGTTCTTCAGCAGGATCTGTGGAGACATGGCAGAAGTTTTCACCATCAATGGTATCAGTATTTTGCAGGGTTTTTGTTTTTTGAACAAATACAGCAGGTGTACCTCCTGTGAGTTGGACATCTTCTCCATGCTGTTGACGTCCCTGTAGAAGATCTGCTCCAGGTGAACAGTTTCTAACCAGCTCTGTTTCTTCTTCCAGTGCTCCTCCAGTTTGTCTCTCTCTGACTGGAGAGCATCCATCTTCTCCAGCACCTAAGAGAACCATCACCCAACACAAAGTCTAATTTCTCTGACTAGACTGCATCAGTGTCTACCCTTGTTATCCCAGGGCCAGATCCCCACTTGGCCCTGGGATCACAAGTTATTTTTTCCTTTAGACCACAAAGGGCTAGTTTCAAACACCAATATTTTATACTTATCAAACATGGACTTCATCAATAGGTAAATGTTAACTGTAACTTTATGATTATTTCTGAAATCAATCACAGTATGAATCTAGGCCACAACAGATGAGCTTAATGATTAAAAAAAGTATACTTGAGTATACTCAGGCTGATCTCCAGAGATAACTTTGCTTCAGCATCTCAAATCCTCTTTCATGCACACAAACGTGTTTTGGACAGTGCTTGAAAGCTACAATGAAGTTATGATTTTCTGTATTTTGCAGCTGTACTTTTCAATCCGCTTTCTAGTCTTGCAGACTTTTCTTTCTCTTATTTTCTGTTTGTAATCCAGAAAAAGAGAAAACTGCTATATAGCTCCCCGGAGTTTCCAAAATCTTAATTCTCCTCCTTACCTCCTTCTGGTTACTTTTGTCCTGTGTCTGCAGCTCTTCTCCCATGTCCAAAGCTTGCTGGTAGGTCTCCTGTCTTGCCTCCATCTCAGCCCATAACTGCTGATGTTGAGCCAGCTGGAGGTCAGCGGTAGCCACATCACGGATGCTTTCCTCGACTGCCATCGCGCTGATCAGCTGGCTGCACCACAGGAAGTAGTCCTGCACCTGAAGAAGAAGAGTGGGGAAGATGACAGAGGTGGGGACAAAATCCAAATCCAGGGGGACAAAATTCCCCTTATACCTACGTACACTTGAAAAACCTCCACAAAAAGATGCAAAACATCTACTGAATAACTCAAGGAAGTACTATTTTAGACTTTCAGACCTGCATCCTCTATCTGTCCTCACCATGCTAAGGAATTGATATCGCTGGGAAGCCAGCTTGAGCTCCTCTTCTCTCTTCTCAGCTAGAAGTCGGAGCTCCTCCCACCGATCCACCACTTCCTCCTGCACTTTCTGTAGGCGGAGACTCAGTTCAGGCGTGCAAAGGTCCAGGACAGAGTCAACAGAGTCCAGCTGCTCTTGAAACTATAGAAATGAAAGAGATAAGATACATTAAGATGTCTCATTCCAACCAATGACACTTTGTCATTTTGTCAGACAGCATCTTCCACTCTGTCTTATTGAGCTCATCATCAGTGAGTGTTGGAACAGATTTTCGTTCTGTTACATTTCTGTAGTAATGATGTCAGAAATGCCGCCCTTCATTGTGATTTTATGTATCACTGGGTGGCAGAATGCGTTCTGTAGGTAATCTCTGTAGGTTAGACTGACTGTAAACTCACTGTAAATGGGGTGAAAATGCTCCCTAGCCTATTAACAACCCATAAGAGACTGTTTCAATGGTGATTTTTCCATTTAAGCTGAATAAGATGTTAAATGTCTTTTCTTAACTATATGATGTCCTTGGTCAACAAATTTAGCACTTTATCACCTGTTCCTCTGTGGTGGCAAGCTCGTGGAGCAGAGCCTCGTGTTTTCTCAGCTGTGACGTCACTCCTTGCAAATCCTTTGCAACATCATCAGGGATGCCTTTGTGTCGCTCCTACAGAGAGAGACAGGAACAGAAGTTTTAAGGGTTGCACAAGGGACCATCGATAACATAATCGATAAAAAACATTATCCCATAAAGTAGAAAATGACAGATGTGCAGTGTAACTGTGAAATAAGACTCAGCTTTGTCGAGTCAAACTCAAGCATGATAACATGCTAGTATGATATTAGTCTGTAAGAGACTGATAATCAGCAGATACTGTATGTCTATCTTTGTGTTGCACCCATACCGTGAGTATTGATGTAGATCGATAACCAGACTTACTTGATGCTCATATTTCATGTATAGTCTATGATCTAGACTTTTAATCTGTTTTCTGTTCTTTATACTTCAGATATAAAGAGAAATAGATGGAGTGAAATTCCTCACAGCTTTGTCTATGTTGCTGGATAGAGTTTAGTTTTTGTACACCATAGCGTTTCTATAAATGCAATCTCTTTTGCACCTTTCAAACTTTTACAGCTCAGCTCCCTCCCACCTCCATGTTTCTCGGCCTGTTCTCATTGTGGTTTACTAAGGTGGGGCTGGTTAGGTTCGTGCCAAACAAGCCAAACGCTATTGATAAAATCATTTATGTTTGTGTGATCTGAATGAAGACAACCTGAATTATTTTCTTGATATGTGGCAAAGTTTAATGCTGCAGTCTTTTCCTTCTTTGGTTCCATCTATAGATGTAGACATTATCTCCTATCTTTCACAGATAATCCTAAAACCAAATCAGAATGTCTTATTTTCTAGAGTAATTTAGGGGAGGACAACCAGTCCTCTTCCTGTTATTGGTAGTTCTTCATTCTTCTGAACTGTACTGAACTAAACTGAACTGAATGAGTGCTTCCGATTGGAGTGCCCTCTTCCATCTTTCATCTCCTCTTCCATATTTCAATGCCATCAGATTCCATTAATGGGATTTGATGTCTTCAAAGTAAACAGATCTAAACCCAGCTGACATGACTAGGAGTCAGACAGCAGTTTCTGCATGAATACATGGCTACCTGGATGAGAGTTAGCGCATCGCTCAGGTCTTGGTAAAAGCGGTGACATTCCTCAGCTTTCTGTAGCTGATCCTGACGCTCCTTGGCCATGCTTTTCAAATCTTCCCAGGATGCACTGCAGAAACACAAATATCATAACTAACATAAGGAGGACTAAAAGCGATTCAAAGGACCCCTATGAGCAGATGATCAAGGGAACAGTTCACCCTTCCCGGGATAGGGTTACCAGGGCCCTGCCCTGGAACCAGGCCAGGGGAGGGTGCCAGAGGGCAAGTGTCTGTTGGCCGGGTCTTAGTCCACAGTGCCTGGCCAGGCACAGCAAGAAAAAAAAGAGACATTGGCCCACCATCCGCAGGAGGCACCGTAGGGGTCGGGTGCAAATGTGTGTTGGGTGGCATGTCACCTCTCTTGTGGGGAAGGAGCCTGAGTTAATGCGTGAGGTTGAGAGGTACCAGCTAGTCGGGCTCACCTCAACACACAGCTTGGTATCTGGAACCAGTCTCCTGGAGAGGAACTGCCCTTGGTGAGAGGCAGCGGGCTGGGATGGGTATTCTAGTAGTAGCACCTCGGCTTGCTGCCTATATGTTGGGGTTTCTCCCGGTAAACAAGAGGGTTGGTTCCCTGTGCCTTTGGGGAACGGATCCTGACTGTCATCTGTGGTGAACAATGGTCCAGAGTACTCGCTTGAAGGTGGTCCACCTAGGGACTCTGTCGTCCTACTGGGAGACTTCAACGCTTGTGTGTGCAATGACATTGAGACCTGGAGAGGTATGATTGGGAGGAACGGGCTCCCCAATCTGAAACAGAGTGGTGTTTTGTTATTGGACTTCTGTGCAAATCACAGTTTGTCCATAACGAACACCATGTTTGAACATAAGGGTGTCCATAAGTGCACATGTCATCAGGACACTCTAGGCCGCAGGTTGATGATCGATTTTGTAATCATATCATCAGATCTGCGGCCATATGTTCTGGACACATGGGTGAAGAGAGGGGCTGAGCTGTCATCTGATCACCACCAAGTGGTGAGTTGGATCAGATGGCGGGGGAGGATGCTGGACAGACCTGGCGCACTTAAACATATAGTGAGGGTGTGCTGGGAACTCCTGAGGCCCCAGTCTGCGAAATCTTCAACTCACACCTCCAGCAGAGCTTCAGCAGCATTCCAAGGGAGACTGGGGACATTTAGTCGAAATGGACCATGTTCAGCACCTCCATTGCCAAAGCTGCTGCACTAAGCTGTGGCCGCAATGTGGTTGGTGCCTGTCGTGGTGGCAACCCCTGAACCAAATGGTGGACACCAGAGGTGAAGGGAGCCACCAAGCTGAAGAAGGAGTCCTATTGGGCTTGGTTAGGCTGCGGGATTTCTGAGCCAGCTGATAGGTACCGACAGGCCAAGCAGAACGCGGCGCGGGCAGTAGCTAAAGCAAAAACCTAGGTGTGGGAGGAGTTCAGAGAGCCCATAGGAAAAAGACTTTCGGACTGCCTAGAAGACGTTCTGGCAAACCCTAAGGCGACTCAGGAGGGGAAAGCAGTGCTCTACCTGCACTGTGTACAGTGGCTTGCAAAAGTATTCGGCCCCCTTGAACTTTTCCACATTTTGTCACATTACAGCCACAAACATGAATCAATTTTATTGGAATTCCACGTGAAAGGCCAATACAAAGTGGTGTACATGTGAGAAGTGGAACGAAAATCATACATGATTCCAAACATTTTTTACAAATAAATAACTGAAAAGTGGGGTGTGCGTAATTATTCAGCCCCCTGAGTCAATACTTTGTAGAATCACCTTTTGCTGCAATTACAGCTGCAAGTCTTTTAGGGTATGTCTCTACCAGCTTTGCACATCTAGAGACTGAAATCCTTGCCCATTCTTCTTTGCGAAACACCTCCAGCTCAGTCAGATTAGATGGACAGCGTTTGTGAACGGCAGTTTTCAGATCTTGCCACAGATTCTCGATTGGATTTAGATCTGGAC
>VUQG01014764.1:0-10897 GCA_015106755.1 Etia nguti
CTGTAATCTCTTACGGACTACTTCCAACGCTTCCGTGACTGGGATGCAAGTGAAGAGAGATGTAACGTCGTACGAGACCATGGTTTCATCTGCCTCCATCATGACATCTCTCACCTTCTCAACAAAATCCAAAGTGTTCTGGATGTGGTGTTCAGAGCTGCCTACCAGCGGGTTGAGGATCAAAGCCAGAAACTTGGAGATGTTATAGGTGACCGAGTTGATCATACAGACAATTGGCCTTAAAGGTGCACCCTGTTTATGTATCTTCGGTAAACCATACAGACTTGGTGTAGTGTCCTCCCAGCCCATTGTTCCCTCAGTGGGCTGGTTTCAGTCATTATGCAAATGTACTGTTTATAAGGTTGGGGAAACCTGCAGTCAGCTGAGACTGAAGAAGTCACTTGGATGAGTGACGAAACGTTTCTCCCACTGAAAACGCTACGTCCAGATGAACAGAATCAACTTTTTGGGGATTTACTTACCTGGATGATTGAGAATGCATCAAGCTGTGCTCATGTGTTTAGCTGACTGAAGTGTTGATGCTGAAGTGTCCATGATGAATTCATCTTCATCCTGTTTCTCTCACTGTCTGTCTGTAGCCTGTCTGTAGAGTTCTGTCTTTTCACATCCTTCTTAACTTTGCTCACAGTCTGAAAAACGAAATACCCGTCAGTCGCTAACTAATTCACATGTGCATGATCTGGTCCTCTGCTGTGTGGGGGTGCCTTACCCGACCAACAGGAAGTTCTCTACACCTCCACCTCTCAGTGTCTCTTCTACTCTCTGCTCTGTCTTCTTCTTCTTTTGATTTCCTCTTTTGACTTGTGCATTTTGATGAGCCCTACCATGCAGCTCTGCTGTTATGAGATGATTGGCTTGCGCTATTCATTACATCATCAGTACTAGTGTTGAACTTTATTGCCTTGTGGAGGAATGAAATTGGGCTGAGCTGCATGTCAATCACCCAGCCAACCCGCATGCAATTGGGCTGAGTCAATTAAACTAAAGGCAAGGCTAGTGGATAACAAACAAAGATGTTTGAAGGAACAGTCCAACATTTTGACAGGTGTCCTTCTCAGAGTCCAGGTCGGAGACTAAATCTGAGTGTACCTGTGTAGAAAAGATATATTTATATATTTATTTATATATATTTATATATATATTTATATATTTATAATTAATGCTAGTGTTCTTCAGGGAGTCCCCAGACAAGAAGTCAGTGGCTTATTTTGGTCCTTAAAACTATGGAATGAAGTCTTGTTAATATTTCAAAAGAGGTGTTTCTTCTGCCCAGCAGAGGGGCTCAGGATTTTGGCCCAGTGAGGGTGTTAATGACTTATTAACTAAGAGTGAAAAGGTTAAGATCACAAAGTAAGTTTCTGGAATTTTGTTAATGCCTTGCCCTGATAATAAGCTGCCTTGCAGCATTTAGAGTCAAATGGGTTTTTTCCTCTAAGATTTTTGGCAGGTGCCCTGAGAGGCAAGTTTATGGCTCCTTGGGTTATTGATTTCTTTTGGGATCCACAGGAATGGGGGTCACAACTTCAGACAGGAATATTTTCTTGACTCCAGGTGCATCACTTCCTTTAGGACTATCTGTGGCATGTATGGCATCTCCAGGAATCAGGACTTTATGTCACTGGTAGGGGAGGAAAAGGACCCAAACGTGGTTTTCTGGTAAAGATGAAAGGCGGTGCGTTTATTTACAAAGTCCCAAAGGTGATTCCGAAAACACAACGAATAATGCAGTCCCCAATTGTGCTCTTCTTCCACTCCCAAGTGTAACTCCGTTAGTGAGATTCAGTGCGTGAGTGAAGCTCCCCAACTCTCCTCTCCGTCCGATCCTCCTAGAAGAGGTGAGACAAACAGACAGCAATTAGCAGGCTCGCTAGCTGACAGCTTACTACAAACAACGCTCACTGACTCTACTGATTTGGAGCAATAATCCCACGTCGACTGTTGCCGCGCGTTCTGGTTAAATACCTCCGGCAGAAGATGGAGAATAATTAGCGGCAGCCGCAGCGACAGCGCTGTGGAACTTCCGGGTCGAAGGCTGACTGAGCCACGCGTTCCCCGGAGCACGTACTTCCGTAAACAGAACCCCGCGGGTGGGAGAGAGGTAGAAAGGGAAAAACACACACACACACACACACACACACACACACAATAGGTCGTCCGGGGAGGACCGTCTGACCATGACACTTTATTTACTCCTGGAGACCAAAATACCTGAAGGAAGTAATTTGTGGTCATTGCTCCAAGTTTATCATGCATAGCTGGATGTCATATCTTTAACTTACCTTTTTGAGGTTCCTAAAAGCAGTTAAAAACAGGCAAAGTTCTTAAAGGAAACAAAGTACCTCTTTGTGTGTTAAGGCAGAACTCTAGAGTCCATAAGGAAAATGACACCAGTCGTACATGGAGCCCTAAACACTCGAACAATCTATCTAAAATGTTGGACTCTTCCTTTGGCAGCAGCTGAGCTTCTGGTCGCTCTTCTGTCCACCTGGGTCACATTCAGTATGAACTCCAGAGCTATATGAGCTCTGGGGGCTCTCTTGGGTTAAATGAGGCTCGAGTCAAACCACAGAAGTAAAACAGAAGCACATCTATCAGAAATGGAAACAAAGCTGCTGAACGGCTGCTGTTGGTGGCCTTGGTTTGATCCAGTGAGTGATCCATCACTTTCAAACTAACTTGAGAACAGGAAGGAATTGTGGGTAAAATAGTAAATGCTGAGGTTTGGCAGATTTTGGTGAAAATATTAGCCTTGTTTAGGTGTGTCTCTGTAAATGATGGGATGGCTGAGGTCATGCGATTTGTGTTTATGTCCTGAAGGCGTCCAAAGAAGCAGGACAGGCGCTGGTGTGTAAGGCCAACCCTAACTTCGAGGTGCATCATCATCACCTCCTGAACTGCCTGGAGAAGACCACGGTGAGGACACACACATTGACACACACACACACACACACACACAATAAAGTTTCACTTTATTTGATCAACTGATTAACAGTTTACTACTTTCTGCAGTTTTACATGTTTTCCCTGATTTTATAGACTGAACACTTAAAAAATTCTCAAAGAAACTTCTAAAACTTCAAAGAGCTTAAACTGAAGAAAACACATCATTATATTTTTAATTAATGAGAATGACTATCATTTACCTTACCTGCAGATTCAATTTTTTCCAATTTTTCAGCGGTAAACAAAAAATATTCAGTTTTATTCTTTACTGTTTGAATTTGGACATCTATCTAGTTCATAGCAGATTTTGTATGTCCATGGTCGAGTTTTAACCCTTTACCTGCCATCCTGTAAAACTGCAGCATTGCTTTTTCTCAGAATCACGATTTTGTAGATGAGAAGACGTATGAGGCGAGCTGCAAGGATGTTACGCTGCTGAAGCAGGTTTCTCGCTCTTCCTCCATCTCCTCCTCTTCAACTCATGGCCTCAGCTCCTGCTGCGGCCGCAGGAAGAGGAAGACCTTCAACGTCCCAAACTCCAACATGTCTATGGGTCTGCAGGGCAGTCTCCAGGAGCTGAGCACCATCCAGATCAGGGAGCGACCGCTAACCAACAGGTAGGTTAGACAGCACTGCAACTCTGTTTTTTACAGTCATACGGTTACATCCAACATTTACATCTCTTTGTTCACTTATAGTCACATTTGATCTCCATAAAGAAATAAAATCACCCAGAAGAGATGACTGTGAAGATTGCAGGGGGTTCTACTGACTTTAAGGATATTCCAGAAGGTTACAGAGGTTCTTCTGAAGGGTCTTAAGTTCCTAAAGAGCTTCCAGTAGTCTACACTGACATTGCAAAAGTCATTGAAAAGAAAAGAAAAATTCTTAAGAACATTTACAGCACATGATCCTTGAAGAAAGATCTACCAGGAGCTACCAGAGATTTCAGGAGCCCTTTAAAGAAAAAAGAGAAACACTCTTGAGAAGGTTCTAGATGTCTGGAAGTATATTTAAATTATTTTTAGAGGATTAGCTCCTGCTAGAGATACCAAAAGTACTTTTAGAAAAGGACATTTTAGAGTTAAATGGTTTTAGAGATTTTAAAGTGGTCTTTATGCAAATTTCAGGATTCCAAGTACTAGAGGTAGAGGTTGTTTTGGAAGTTTTGGTGTGTTTGAGGAGTTTTCATGAGGGCATTTTAGAGCTGTCAGTACAGACATGTCAGCTATCTTTACTGGAAGTATTGGATGATGTAGAGGAGGCTCTAGCCTTTCTTTTAGAGCTTCTGGAAATAGGTTTAGATGATCTGGTCTTTTACACAGAGGTCCTTGTTATAGTTGTAGCTGTACTGAGGGGGTTCCAAACATCCCTGAGTAGGTCCCTTAAGTCTTTACATGTTTCCCTAAGGTTGCAGAGGAGTTGCTAATATTCTTTGATCAGGTTTAATTGCTCATCAATCATTTCAGCAAAACCTAAGTATAAAAAGCCAATACTGACTTTTCAAAATCAAAACATATTTGTATACCTCAGTAGTAAAGTTGATATGAATGACTTAAAATTGGAGCAGAAAAAAACAGAAGAACTGAGCAGGAGACGTAATGCTTTAACCTTGATTTAGATAAAAATACAATTCAGATGATAAAATACAATTCAAATTTAAATGTAAAATCATTTACATGTCTTATAAACCCAAATTGTCTTCAGAACATAGAAAACATATTAAATGTTTAAACTGAGATTGAGAAGCGTGGGATGGGCCAACATAGGAGTGGAGAAGTCAGCAGTATTAAAAAGAAAGACCTGGAGGAACATTGCAGAACTAATGAACTGAGATGAGTTGATGTGTTTACAACTGAAACACATGACAGGAAGTTTAACTAGAGTCCATTTGAACTGCTCAAAATTCACCTTTGCTTGTGAAGACGTACTTACCTGTTTCTCCTTTGCCTCTCTCTAGTCGTTCCAGTCGATCCAGTCTCAATGCCAAATTTGAGGAGACGGTTCCTCTAAACTGTGACCAACCCTACATCACCTCCGCTATCATCAGCATGCCCACGCCGCCTGGCACCACCCCAGAAGGTGATGAATCTACCAGCTCCATTGACTACTCCCAGGCCAACATTGTGCGGGTGTCTGCACTTTAGGCCCCAAAAAGACTCTCCCACACTGCCACCCACTGCGCTGGAAGACGGCAGGGGTTGGCGGTCTACAGCTCGGACCACAACAGACTCAGAGCAGGCTTTGGTAGCTGCATCATATGTCCACAATGGAAGTGATGGGTTAGCTTAAATGCTTCAGACCTGCCGTGGAGAAGCAGGTCTACAGGTCACACTAAAACTGACTCTGATTTGGACTGTAGTTGTTTATTATTCTCTCTTTTTCTTCTGGGAGGATTTTTCCTCTGGTAAAATAGTAGCAGCCTGACTGAAGGTGGATCTCTGCTTCTTTCTGAGAGGTCATTAACACCACCAAGGTATCTTTGTCCTGAATGCTGGCTTAGCGAGCCAGCACAATGAGAATTGGATCATTCTGAACTATGTTTAGCACAAAGACTGGCAGCTGGGGTCAACGCTTCACATTCATTATATGTTGTATCCTCTCAGTCAGTTACTAGTCCATGTAGCTGCATTTGACTGTCTGGAGCTGGACTTTAGGACCAGAAGCTCAGTCTGAGTTAACCAGACTTGTTAAACCACAAGTCACAATCTAGCTTTAACCTTTTAAATTACCGGCATTGCTTTCATATTAGGTCTACCGTACTACTTTGAAAGATAATGTAGAAAATTCATAAAGCATCAGAAAAGTTTTCAGCTTTTAGTTTAGGCTCAGAGGTCCTCAGCTGATTTTAACTTTATCTCCAATCACTGGAATTCACTTAGCTGGGCTTGCAGTCTTTGTGCTAAGCTAGACTAAACCTGTCCCAATAGAAACCAGGATGAGACGGATGGTGACGGAGGGTTTATCATCACACTGTCACAGTTCTGAACCTGACAGACCCTCTGTGTTTGTAGAAAATGTTCTGAGGACATGTTGAAGGTTGGGACTCGCCATTTGTTTTGCAGTCTTCAGAGTGTCTTATATAAGTACATATTTATCCTGGGTGGAGGCTGTTTGTCGCTGAAGACCACCGTCTGTTCTCATCTTCAGCGTTTGTCCCATCATGGGTGGGACAGATTTAACTCCTGCACCATCAATGTGGTGAAACCTCAGCAGCAAATATTTACAGCCTGCACCCATTGATGAAATATATCATGTAAATGCATTATTATCATCATTATTATCACATTATTTTCTTCCAGTCATCATATTTTTTGTTATTATTATTTATCAGTGGTGGTGAATGGGCAAGTTTCTATTATCTTGAGGTGTAAGTGCTACAACAGTGAAATTATCTTTTTTATTTTATTTCATTTAATGGATTTTATTTGTTAGATTTTTAATGATCTTTTTATTCTTGTTTTCATTTTTTGAAATAATTATATATTTTCTTTTACCCAACGTCAGTAGTTTCTGATCTGCTGGCTACAGCCCTGAACATGTGAGTGCCCCATGGTGTGTTAGCTGCAGACAGTGGGCAGGGCTTTTCTTCTTAAAAGATTTGGACGATTTGTATTTCCAGCCGTCATGAAGAAGAAGAGGATAAGGGAAAACAGTGAGCATGTTCAATATCTGTGCATTCCTGTGCACGGACCCATGTGTTTCCATGAAAGCCGGGACGCTCCTCTGCATGCACATCTGGCTTATGTTGGTGTGAGCAGTTCGGGTTATAGTACTTATTCTGTAAATATGAGTTTTCTAGCTGACCTTTCTGACTGCCTTCCTCTCTGCTGTACAGAAACACCAAACCGCCATAGTGCAAATGTTGATGTCAATTTGTGATAAGAGACTCTTTCTGTTGTTGCACTGGGCCTGGCAGTGATGTGTATTGTAATGCTTGCAGGTTGATTTGATGCACTTGTTGCCTGATGTTTTGTTTCTCGGTGTTCAGCTGTGTGTTGGGGTTAGGTGACGGGACACAGATTTACAGCGCTGACTCTGAGCTGACAGCTGAAACCACAGTTTAAATAGAAAACAGGCAAACTACCAGTTACCCACAAAAACAACAACAAAAAAAGTGCTTTGTTTTTTGCTGTTGGCAACTTTTTGGTTAAAGATTTTAACAAGTGTTATTTAGTACGAACTAACAGATCCCATTGTTTGATGTAAAAAATTACCAAAAAAGTGATTTTGTAGTTCGGAAAGAAGAGCAATGAGTATAAAATCCAGTGTTAGCTGCCTGTGTAGCTTTCACATGCTTATCTCACAGAAACACGTGAAATGATCGAGCTTTTTCAACTCAGCCAAGTAAATTTGTTGCCTGAATCAAATCAACTGGAGACTGAAGTAAAAAATTCAACCAAATATCCATAATTAACCTATGATCAGTCTTTTGGTCTCCCTCTTCTGAGTCCCGGCATGGTCACACTGACAGCCTGAAGCTTGCAGTTCCTGTAATGTCCAGCAGAGGCAGCAGTGAGTCAGTACCCACAGACTCCCATATTAAAACATTACAGCAGAAATAAACATGTTTACAGCCTGATTGGTCTCTGTAGACATTTCCCCCTTCATTACACCTGTATGTGGGGAAAATGTTTTTATAACTCACCTGCTTAAACTGTATTAAACAGGTGAGTTATAGACTGTATAATTAGGGGTGTGGCCTCTCTGACTGACATGCAAATGGCAACACACGTGCATACTAGGCTTCACCTCAGCTAACTGGAGTCCCTGAACTGGACCTCTGGACCGTGTTTGTGGTGTTGGAGCCTTTTGGAGCATTTTTAATGACATCATGTGACAAATAACACGGCTGCTGTGAGGTTACTGTACTAGCAGATGGTCCGGGAAATTCTAGGATTTTATTTGGATGTTACTGAGAACTAATTAACAGGTATCTGTGTGTGTGTGATGCTCCCATACAGCTTGTGGATGCAGGCTTATCATTAGTTGATAACTTAGAACCAACATAGTGACCAAATACGATCACTCCTGGAACCAAAAAAACAACATGAAAGCAGCTAAAATGCTGACATGATACGTGAGTCCACTGATGGCTGATGTCATACTTTCATGACAGTCGTTGGGTTTTCTTGTATCGTCACATCAGGAACATCAAAGCTCAAATGTGCTGTCAACACAGTTGCAACATCTTTAAGGTTTTAAATATTTATTTTCACATATTTCTGTGAGGTCAAGTTGGATTAAGTTTATTTCTCAAAAATGCTGAATCAATAAGAAAAAAAGGAGAATAATTTCCTGTCTTCTGGAATATTTTTCAGAGCACTCCAGATTTTTTTTTATTATCAGTCTCTATCAATAATAATTATCTGGTCCAAAAACCTTCATGATGTCACACTGTGTGGTTATAAAGGTTTAAAAAGGGTTTTAGGGTTCATTTCATTAATGAGTTCTTAGGTTCAGAGTGGTGTTGATGCTGTCTGCTGGGGCCCTGATGAATGTTGAATATCTGCTTCTAGTTTTTGGTATAAAAAATGATCTTTCAATCTATGTGACTCATGATGTGCCGTACACACCGAGTCTTAAAGCCTCATCATTGCAGAGGTGATCAAAGACCATCAGTTTTTTCCCATTTTGATACAAAGAAAACACTTTTCTTACGAAACAAACTGAAACCTCTCATCCTTCTTCTGGGGAAAATTTCTCTCTCTGGCTGAATTTTAAGGATGTGTTGACATGTTGGATTTTTCATTTCTTCGCGATGTATGGAATAAAAAAATATCCAGAAGTAAGAGCACAGCAGACCACATTTTTTTCTTGTTCCTCAAACATTAAAGAGCAGCTGGATTCAGGTTCTTACTGTCAAAGCTTTGACCTGATGTTGCCTCACAGCTTCTCCTTGAAGCTGACAGACCTGTTTTCTTTGTTTTCTAAGATGATGAAAGCCACTCGACTCGTCAGAATGAAGATCCAAATGGCCAACCCTGCTAGCAACACCTTTACAACTTCACTCATCCATGTCTGCCGAGTTTAATGTGACTTATGCAAGTGACTTCTCTATGCTTTCCTTTGTTTTGTAAGGACAACCTGTGCTTTGTATTTAGGGTGCAGGGGACGGGCTGAGGGTGAAAGGATGAACATATTTTTGAGGATTTTATTATTATAAGTGTTAATAGTGCACATGTGTTGTAATTGTTCGTGTAATTTCTTATTTTTAAAATGATTTCCATGAGAGTTTGTAGCGTTGTATGTTCAGTTAACATCCCACAATATTTTTCTAAAGCCGTTAGAACATGCATGCATTTGGAGCAGAGATAAAGTGATAAAAGAAAGTGTAAAATTTAGAGACATCTATGACAATTATCACTTTTGTTTGTTACAGCTTGTGTTCATTGAAGATAATATCTAAAAAAAAAAGAAGCTCATGGTTTTAGTCCGGTGCCGTGTCTGAGTAAACAGAATAAAAACATTGTCCTATTCAAGCACTTCCCAGAGTCTGGACGTCTCTTTTCAGAGGTGGGACTGAGAGATCGAAGTGACCCAAGCTTACCTCTCATTAAGGAACTTGACATTCAGCCTCTTATGTTTAAAGTGATACAGAGTGCTAAATGGATACCTTGATGTGCCTGTGCTAATAGTGAAGCTTTATAATACAACCTGAAACTAATGGCATAAGTATCCTGTAATTACATGTAATTTCAGCATATTTTATCTGAAATTACAGTATATTATATTGGCCTAGGGGGGAGCCGGAGCGCAACACAAGGAAAGCAAAAAAAAGAAAGCAAAGAAGTAAATCACAGAGCCACGGCTTTACAATGACTAGTCGTTTTATTAACTCGACAGGTAGTGAGCGTCAGGGTGGGGATGGCCAAAACAACAAACAAAACACACTAGAAATGAAACAGAACTAACTTACCTATAATGAGAAAACCCCAAAAGAAAATACAAGCCTCTTACCTGTCTCCCTAACCGAAAACAGGAGAAAAAGGTCCTATAAGGAAACAGCTTCCCACCCCTACAGCTACCATGTCAAGACAGATGTCTTTTTACACTATTTACAAAATTTACACTGCAGCCTAGCCTTTCTCATCCCGGAAAACTCAGTCACACAGCACACAGAACCAAATGCACGACTCGCTGGAAACAGGAAGTAGGAGGGGGTGCCGGCCCTGTCAGGTCCCAATTTGTAGCCGGCCTCATTCCATCTTCCACCAATGGTCAGCCTCCACCTGGAAACTTACATAACACAAACATCACAGAGTACAAACAATGCCCCCCTTTGGTGTGGCACATGACAGCACCACACAGAAACATGACCTGGGTCATAACAGGCCTAAAGGAAGGATATATAATGAAAACAATAGGGGGCTTAGAACCGAACCTTGCGGGACTCCCCATGACAATTTAGCTACAACTGAGCGAAAGTTTCCCACCGAAACTAAGAATGTTCTATCTGCCAGAAATGAGGTGAGCCATTTCAGAACAGATCCAGATATCCCTACCATATGATTTAAGCGGTGAATTAAGATCTGATGATCAACGGTATCGAAGGCCGAGCTAAGGTCCAATAGGACAAGGATTGAGCAATCACCTCTGTCCGCGGCCATCAAAAGGTCATTTGTGACTTTGAGGAGAGCAGTTTCTGTGGAGTGTGACTTTCTAAATCCCGACTGAAGGTTATCAAGAATGTTATATTTCTCCAGTGCCTTCTTTACTTGCGGACCAAATGACTTTTTCTAATATTTTAGAAATGAAGGGAAGTTTGGAGATGGGTCTGTAGCTTGACTGAAGAGTCCAATCCAGGTTTGGCTTTTTCAGCAGAGGTTGAATAACACCCTGTTTAAAGCCCCTGGGGACAGAGCCAGACAGCAGGGAACAATTTATCAGTGTGACCACAGAGGGCCCAATGGTGTAAAAAACCGGGTAGGCA
>VUQG01014765.1:2430-16101 GCA_015106755.1 Etia nguti
TATCCTTCAAGCTTGGGTCCTCTACCAGAGGCCTGGGAACTTGAGGGTCCTGCGAAGTATCTTAGCTGTTCCTGGGACTGCGCTCTTCTGGAAAGAGATCTCCGATGTTGTTCCTGGGATCTGCTGGAGCCACTCGCCTAGCTTGGGAGTCACCGCACCTAGTGGTCCGATTACCACTGGGACCACTGTTACCTTCATCCTCCACATCCTCTCGAGCTCTTCTCCTTCTCTGTATGAGCTGTTAATGGTAAAGTTTACCTCGATGCGTTGGAAGCAGCTAGCCATGAATCATAAATGGATGTTGCCTGAAGCTTTTCTCATCTCACTGTGGCAGTTTCTATTTATGACATTCCACTCTGCAGTATTTAAAATTAATCTGTTTAAAACTTTGAGTATTTATATACATTTATTGGTTAATTAGATTTGTTTGACTAATGGGTTCATTGAAGTGCTTCATAATCAGTGAGAAACAAATTGCAGTTTTTATGACTATTTCGACAGTGAATCCATCCTGTATCTATAGTAACGTTTAGCATTCAGAAGATAAAAGCTTTAGAAAGCTTTGCCCTCTTAGGTAGGCTGGGATCTATATTGTATTGAAGGACATCTTCAGTTTACACTAAACTATTGTTTATTCAGTTTGCCAGAATTTTTCCTGAAAGGCAAACTCTGAGGTCACATTTGCCCCAAAAGCTGGGACCTTCCCCTCAAGAAAAAAACAATTCTGGATACTGTGTGGAATAGAATGAAGATTTAAATCTTATATTAAATCTTATGTTAAGTATTTAACAGACTAAATAGTAAAGGAAAGAACTGCAATGGGCTCAGGAAGATTTGTGAAGACCACTGTCAGTAAGCAACTTGTCACTATGCCCCCAAAAAGTTAAAGTCTACCATGCAAAGAAAAATACATATATAGACACGATCCAGTAAAGCTGCCATCTACTCTGGGTCTGAGCTCAGTCCAAATGGACTTGGAAAAAGGTAAAAATGTTCTGAGCAGTTAAAATTGGAGTGTATGGAAGTGCAAATGGAAGTGTATTAGTACATGTGGTATGGGTAACTTCCACATCTGTGAAGGTCCCATTAATACAAAGTTATATAGAGATATTTTGAAGCAATAACTTCTTCAAAAATCCAGATGACATATTTTTCAGTAAAGGTGAGCTTTTAGCAAGGCAGAGCCAAACTCTGCACTGACAACACCATGGGTCTGAAATAAAAGATGCCAAACCGGAAAAAATACGGAGATGGAGCCAAATATATACAAGGGACCTGGGAAACATTTAGCTCAAACCCTAAATCACTTCAAATGAATGATCAGGTTCCTCATTGATTTCTTGATGTGTAAATGAACTAGTTTTTGCTCCTGTTGAAGGTGACAACTTATCATCCTAAAAAGTGATGTGTCAGTAATCTGTTCGCATACAAAAGATAAGTTGCATGAATGTTTGTTTGCATTACATGTTTATGTTAAAGCAGCATTAAATGATTTTCTTGACCTCTTGGAGCATGTAGCACAAGCTGAAAGCAGCTCTGACACATTATCATCTTTTAAAGTTAGCAGCATGAACATGTTAACAAATACTATCTTGTTTTTTCTACATATTCAGGAGAAACATATTATGCAGTTGTGTTTAATTATTTAAAAGTTTAGTTTTGTTAAGATCTGACAATATTAGCTTTCATTCATTTACATCCCGTTGCTGCAGTTATGTTCAGATTCCATTCGGTTTGAGCTGTGCTGATAATATGAGCGTCATTAAAGTTTAGCGGGCAGGTTGAAGATCCTCTGGGTATTTTTGTTTTATAACTGCTGACAGTTCACTGAATAACTGAACATGTTGTTCATAAAACACTTGAGCTGCAGGTGTTACGCAACTTTGAGGGCCATTATCAAGGAGTTTCCTTTATATTACATCTTCTTGTCTTCAGCCTTCGGTCGGACCCCGTGTGAGGTTACTCCTATTCGCTGCTGTTTCTATATAACTGCTCAAGTCAGATTCAGGAGTGATCAGATGTACTAACATTTGTCCACTTGGCTCTGCAAACCAAAATACCCCCCCTTAATTGCAACACTATCATGCATTCAATTATATTTAGAGAAAATATCTGCACTAAAGGTAGCACTCCACTCCTATCAGTACTACAACAAGTACTAAGTTTAGCTACAATTGCTATAACCACTACTACTTGCCTTTTCCTATCAATGATGATGATACGCCTTCTGTAGGAGTAAAGTAGGTTAATACTAGAGCTAATACCAGTACAAGTACAATTATTCTTGCTTTACTAGTTTAACAAATTGTTGCAATAACTTTTCACAGGACTCTGTAGAGCTAATCAAATGTGCTTGATTAACTGATCAAGGTCAGATGGTGCAATGCTTTATGGTCAAACTGCAAAAAACCCAAGAGCTACACCTCAAACTGTACAGGTCATGTTAACGTTCACAATATTACAAATAAACAAATATTTAAAAAAAACATCTTGTTTGAATGTGTTACCAATCTCCACTTTGCAAAGGTTTCTAAAGAAGACTTCTGGAGCAATATCTTGTGGATCAAAGTGGAGATGTTTGGACACAATGCACAACCACAAAAATAATAGCATATTAGCTTATCACCACCAACACCTGTCAGCATGGTGGTGAAAGGGGGAAGATCTGTGCAAGATCTGTAGCCATACTACATAGGAATCATAGCCCCTTGTGGTCATTGAGTTAACCATATACTCCACTATATGCCAAAGTATTGTAGAAAATCAAACCTGAGACCATTTGTCCAACAGCTAATGTTTAGTTAGGACAACAATCCGAAGCAGACCAGCAAATCTACAACAGAATGCTGTGGCAGGACCTTAAAAGAGCGGTGCATAAATGAATGCCCACTAACTTCATAACTCAATGATGTGAGAGACTGCTAAAGTCATGAAGAAAATTATTACTTCCAATCATTGGTGCTAAAGGTGGTTTTACAAGCTTTAGACTCATAGGCTGTTATTAATTATTCACAAGATTAGACTCCTATGAGACTGCACACTTATACAAGCTGAATCTGTGTACACTGCAAACAATCCAAGCCAGTCTTATTGTCACCCTTATTAAGCCTGTCCCTGTACTGTGACCAGGCTATATCATTATCTACCAACTGTTGCCTTTTTGAACTGTTGCACAGTTACTGTAGAGCCTTCTGGTGCTGCTATAAAATTAATGCAATATTTGTTGGATTGTTTTTCTCTGTTAATCAATCTAATACAGAAGCAGACATTTCAGAAATGTTGTTTTTCTGCTTAAGGCTATAATTTTGTTATAGTTCATAGATTATATTAAGTTAAAGTAAAAATGCTATATTTTTCCAAATCTCACTCCTGTCTGAGACTGAGGATAACGAGACCTGTTGTACAAAGTTGTCCTACGTGCCATTGAGTCGTTTTAACATCATTCATTTTGGTTACAAAATAATCAAGTTGAGTGAAACTCCACTTTCTGTCAGTGTTTAACTACATATTTAACCTGAGATGTCTTAAAATAAGACAAAGAAGTTCAATTTTAACAGTAGATCTCAGTTTATGTTTGACACCCCTGCCTTACAGGAAAGGAACTGCGCAAATCAATGCAAAATGGTTCTGAGTAATAGCATTTTCAAACACATCTCTTCTGATGGGAGTGGTCTTTTGCAGGACAATAATACCCTCAACCATAAGGAAAGAGGGCCCACTGAAATTTGATTTTGAAAAATCAGTTCCAGAAGCTCTACTTATAGTGGACCTTCGCTGATACTTTCCCACATCCCTTAGATTTTGAATGGGACCTAGCATTTCCAAATTTAGATGTTGATGCTGATTTGTTTGATTTACTGTAGCCCCTCAGTTCATCCTCTGTTTGAAACAAGCTGTTATAGTTCCTCATCATTTGAAACTTTTGCCACATGTATAAGTAATAAGTAAAAGTATAACAGTGATTTTTCTCTTTCAGTTTATTCCTAAAGACATGAGGCATAACAGCATATTAAGCAGCAGAATGTAGAAAACCCTCCAGCTCATGGAGACCTGCCATTCTGTCATGTGGCAATTGGACAGTCATTGAAATTATGCTGAAACATATTCCTTTATTACTTCTTTAAGCGTTGCTACAACTTTTACAAATGGCTTGAGCTTATCTCCAACATGCACTTTTACCTCTTGTTGCTGACTTTATTCAGCTTTTTCTCTGATCTGCACACGCGCGAGCATGTTCCAGTGACCCATCATTGATCACTCAAAGGCGAGCCTTCGCCTGACAGCCAATAAAAAGGAGGCCAACCAAGGAGCCCACGTCACACACAGTTCTGGCAACACTGAACCCTGAACTTACATCATCGAGTAAAGTAGGCCAAAGTTCAGCTGCTGCAATCGTCACGGGAGGTTACCACACTGGCAGAGGCCGCCTGAATCAGAGAGTATTTCAATTGGATTTGCTTTGCTGCTTCAGGGCAAAGGTTTATTTTACATACAAAATGCTGAAAACTATGTGAGCATATATTACTGTTTATTTCAGAATTTTAAGTTTGAATCTTGTGCTATTGTCACAGCCCTCTTTTTGATTGGATGGCAAGAGACTAACTGTTATCATTCTAAATAAAATATGTATTTGTCCAGGCAGTCTCCCCTTGGGTTTCCCCTCCCAAAATATGTGTTACTCAGAGAGAGAGACAGCCACAGCAGTGAAAGCATAGCTACCTGTCTTTCTTTCATATCTGAGCCAGCTATCAGCTATCAGCTATCAGCGGCAGAGGGAACCGGTTATTCAAAGACGACATTACGTCCTGCTGCTGATTAATGATTCACCAGCAGCCTGTTACACGCTGTGTTTTTCACATCTGCAGGGAACAACAGGTTCACCCAGCTAACGCAAGGGCCAAGCCCCCCCACTACCCCTCCTTCCTGACACACCTCCTCACCCTCTCCCTCCCCCATTCTAACCACCCCCCACCCCCCCTCCCTTGTCTTGCGAGACACCCCAGGGTATAAAAAGGACAAAGCTCTCCATAGGAGATACAATTGACTAAGAAGGAGAACCAGTCCTCAACTCTCCTGCAAACAGGCAACAGGGACATCTCAGCAGATGAGACCAAGCTAAAGGCTCTGCACTCCAGGCAAACTACTGAAGGTAACCTACTGCTCTTTCTTTTCGATGGGGCTCATGTTTAATGTGAGGAGGGTGAAATAATATGAGGCAAAGTAATGTGAGGATTACTGCAGAATGAGAGGTGTCTGCACGGGGATGCTGTTGCATCACCCAGAGTTTGATTTCTTGATGTTGCAGCAGCTCAGCACTTTTTTTTTTTTTGGAGAATATGTATGTGCAGAACTGACTGTTTTTTTAACAATTTTTTTTCCATGTCTCTCTTTTTACCCCGCATTTTACTCAACCTTGACCATTTTTCTGCTTCATACCTTTTTTGTCATTCTTCTTGGTCTGTCCTCATTTTTGTCTTTATTTCTGAAACTTCATCCTCCTTTTATACTTTTCCTCTTCCTTGTCACCTTCCTGCAAACTTTCTCCTAACCCATATAATCCAATTCCAACATTCTTTTACCGTCTTCCTTTTTTCCCCTCTCCTTTTCAAACCCTCACTTAAATCTTTTTTCCAGACTTCCTGTCACCTTTTTTCCTCAGTCTATCAGCTCACGCTCTCTCCAGAACCTTCACCATGCCTCCTCAGATCCCGTCCCAGAACCAGAGTGGTCCCAGGATCCTGCAGGGTGACCTCAGTGCCCTCAGTCCAGCTGTTAGGGAGTTTTTGGAGACCAATGTGACCCTGTGCCAGCCAGACTCCATTCACATCTGCGATGGCTCAGATGAGGAGAACCTTGCCATCCTGATCCAGCTGGACGAACAGGGGATGATCAAGAAGCTCACCAAATATGAGAACTGGTATGTTTGTTACATTCAGTGGTTTATGGAAGGCTTTCTTTTTTTTTTTTTTTTTAGAGACTTCATTTACTTTTTTATGGAGTGAGGGTTTCAAATTGAAAAAAAGGACAAATTATCGCTAATGATAGCTTTAAATTTCTTTAATATAGCTTGGGTTGTTTTTGTAGCTGGGGCGGTGGTGTTTTATCAAGAAGACATATATCCCAAAAGTGAAACACATTACATTTGTCAATTATTTTTTTTCATCCTGCAGAATGATTTGTGGGTGCTTTAGGAGATTTTACAATCGTTGCCCCACTTTAAAATACAATATAACAAATTAAAATTTAAAACAGAAGCCCTAAAGTTTTCAACATTTTTGCACTTCCTTTTCTTCCTTCTCTTCCTGCAGCTGGTTGGCCAGAACTGACCCGAGGGATGTGGCTCGTGTGGAGAGTAAGACAGTTATTGTTACCCATGAACAGAAGGACACAGTGCCCACTCCAATAGGAGGTGGAATCAGCCAGCTGGGCCGCTGGATGTCTCCAGAAGAGTTTGACAAAGCCATGGCTCAGCGGTTCCCCGGCTGCATGAGAGGTACCAGAGATGAATGTGTTTCATAACTGCTATCAGTTCTTAGTAGAAAAGATGACTTAAATATAGGAGTAGAAAAACTTGAGAACTTGAAACTAAAATCAAAAGTTTTCACCTATCAGTGGTACACGGGCTAAATGAATACATTTTTTTCCCTTTCCGGGACCCCATTGAGAAGCTAGACAAGTATATCCACAGTGCAGCAGTTACCTTTTAGACAGAAGAAACACTATTGGAGACTATTTTTACAAGTTACAATGCCTTTAAAGTGTTTAAATGAGCCAGAGGAAATTTTCTTCTTTTCCTGACTGTCTGTTACCTTTGAATGTCTCAGATACCAAAAAACCTGAACTTCAGTAAAAATAATATTGAAATAACATAATAATAAGAACATCCCTCTTTGTTTCTGTCCTCAGGTAGGACCATGTACGTGATTCCCTTCAGCATGGGTCCAGTAGGTTCCCCTCTCTCTAAGATCGGAGTACAGCTGACAGACTCTCCCTACGTGGTGGCCAGTATGAGGGTGATGACTCGTATGGGGAAAGCTGTTCTGACCGCCCTGGGGACTGGAGAATTTGTCCGCTGTCTGCACTCTGTCGGCTGTCCTCTGCCACTCAAAAGTACGTCAAAAACTGATCAACTCATTCTCCTGCAGCTATAGGAAAAAAAACTGGATAATAAAGAACGACTGAACATTGCTACTGTTGTACTATGAGTATGAATCAGTTACTACTCTGATTACTGTTGCTCTATAATATTCTTTCTAATATTTAGTTACGCAGTAGCGCTTTTGGCACAAAACTACTAATAGACCACTTAAATGAACAAATGTACTAATTTGTCTTTCAGAGCCCCTGGTAAATAACTGGCCCTGCAACCCTGAATTGACACTAGTTGCCCACATCCCAGACCGCCGACAAATTATCTCATTTGGAAGTGGTTATGGAGGAAACTCCCTGCTGGGAAAGAAGTGTTTCGCCCTTCGGATTGCCTCACGCATCGCTAAAGAGGAAGGCTGGCTGGCCGAACATATGCTGGTAAGAAATGAAAACGAGACTGTCACTTAAATTTTGGATTAATTCACATACTGTTCATTTTCACCAAACCAAATATTTCCTGTGTTCAGATCCTGGGCATCACCAACCCTGCTGGAGAGAAGAAGTACATGGCAGCAGCCTTCCCCAGCGCCTGTGGAAAAACAAACCTGGCCATGCTCTGCCCCACGCTGCCTGGTTGGAAGGTTGAATGTGTGGGAGATGACATTGCATGGATGAAGTTTGATGACCAAGGTAAAGGAAGGATGATTTTTTAAAGGTCTTCAGGGACATACAAATGTCAAAAATGTAATTAATCCAGTACAGTGGACTTTAACATTTCTAATTTGCATTTTCACCCTGGTTGTAGGAAACCTCAGAGCCATTAACCCAGAGAATGGCTTTTTTGGCGTTGCACCCGGCACCTCAGCCAAGACCAACCCCAATGCAATGGCAACAATCGTCAAGAATACCATATTCACAAATGTTGCAGAGACAAGCGACGGTGGTGTGTACTGGGAGGGAATGGACCAGTCACTGCCTGAGGGAGTTACCATCACGTCCTGGAAGAACAAACCTTGGCACTCAGAAGATGGTAAGCAGCTCTTTGATTTTACGCAACAGCTCACAAAAGAAGAAAAAGAAACAAGACTACAAGACTTCTAACATTTAAAATCAGTATTCAAAGTGGAAACAAAAGTGCAAGGAAAGCAATTATTAAATGTCCATAACAGGAAAAAAAGCTTTTAATCTTTAATCGTTAGACCCAAACAATTTCAGAGTACAAGATTATATTATAAAAAAAATAGGGATAAATAACGGATAGATCATTTAAAACTGAGAAGAAGTGTGTGAGTGTCAGAAAAGTAAAAAGTTCTTATTTTCTTTCTTTCTTCTTCTTCTTAGGTGAACCCTGTGCTCATCCCAACTCTCGTTTTTGCACTCCGGCAAGACAGTGTCCCATTATTGACCCACAGTGGGAGTCTCCAGAGGGAGTCCCAATAGAGGCCATCATTTTTGGAGGGCGTAGACCAGAAGGTGAGACGAGACTACAAAAGATGGAAATAAATACACCAGTTGCCTTTTGATTAAATACATGAAAGAAAAATAAGACATAAGTACTTCTCAGAAAATAACTGGATAATCAATCTGCTTATTTTCAGGTGTTCCCTTGGTGTATGAAGCTTTTGACTGGCAGCATGGTGTGTTTGTTGGCACCGCCATGAGGTCAGAGGCCACTGCTGCAGCCGAACACAAAGGTCAGTATATGATAGTGCCCTTTTTTGGTCTGAAAGCCAAGGAGTTTCTTAGATGATGATTTTGACTTTTGCCTAATACTCTATAAATTTTTTTAGACTAGTGACAATTTAATCTGAAATTCTGCTAAAAAAAACATTTTCAGAATTCTTGAATGACAACAAATAACAGATTAATGTCATAGGCTTTAACATACAGTGTACTGACCAATCTCTAATTACTTTTTCTTCCAGGCAAAGTAATAATGCATGACCCCTTCGCTATGCGCCCCTTCTTTGGCTACAACTTTGGCCAGTATCTATCTCACTGGCTAAGCATGGCTGATCGCCCCGGTGCCAAGCTTCCTAAGATCTTCCATGTCAACTGGTTCCGCAAGAGCCCCACTGCCGGCTTCCTTTGGCCTGGGTTTGGTGAAAATATCCGTGTTCTGGACTGGATGTTCAGACGGGTAAATGGCGAGGCGGGCGCCATGCCATCAGCAGTGGGCTACCTGCCTTGTAGAGACTCTCTAAATCTCCAGGGCCTTCAGGGACATGTGGACCTGGATGAGCTGTTCTCCCTAGATCAGGAATTCTGGCAGAGGGAGGTGGATGAGATCAGGAAATACTTCACCACACAGGTGAACGCCGACCTGCCCAATGAGGTAGCCCATCAACTGGCTCTCCTGCAGCAGAGGGTGAAGCAAATGTGAAGAGGAAATAGCCACATGATAGCAGCTGTAAACAACTGTTTGGTTAATTCTCCAGACTGTTTGTCTGTAATTCTAGACTACAATGTCGGCAATAATAGAATGACATATAAGACATTCTGGAAATGAAATTTAGTAATTGGAAAAAAGCATCTTAAAATTATAGAACAGAGTATGAGTAGTTAGATTATCTCTTTAAAGTCATCTTCCTTTATGGTAAAGCCTTAATGTCGTTTATGAAAATGAGCAATTCTCCTTACAGCATTTGGTTTTTACCACTGTGACATTCTATAATCTGCTTGGGCTGTTCATCACAAGAAATCCACGCAAATCATGAAACTGTAGGAATAATAAAGATAAACATTCCTGCTCATTAGAACCATCTAAGTGAGATAATATAAGTAAAGACTGCTGAACTGAGCTGGAAATGTTACATTTCCAAGCATCTTCATCTTCATTTGTAGTAGCAATATTTTTTAAACTGTTGTTCCAATGTATTGTCCTATTGTCAGAAGTCTTCTATTTAATAATAATTTATTGTGAATGCAGATCTTACTGTCCTCGTCATATCAAATTATATGGCAGGGACAAAGTCTATGTTAGCTCAGGTCTCACGAAAGGGAATTTTGTATTATTTTTGCCTTAATTTATTTTTATACTGACTTACTATCACCTGGTTCTGTTGTGTTGTAATCTAAGCCCCCAGTGAGGTGAAACAACAATAAAAGCATTTAAACTTACTCGTGGTTCTGTTTCATTTTTCAAGGATCTGGCTTTGTTATTATCATTTTATTTTGTAAGTGTTGAGGATAGTGTGGCAGAGAAAAGAATAAAATCAAGCATTATTATATCAAGTTGGCACAACACCTCCATCATAGACGCCTGCCAGGAAAAAATAATGAGAAGAATTTAACTGAGTTAAAAGTAAAAGTAAACTTCAACTAAACTGCATGTATCTATATATCTGTAAAAACCAATAATCTAAAAATATGGTCTTAGTTTGTGTTAAAATATCTGAAATCAGTCTTTCAAATAAACTAAGAATGCCAAAACAAAGAAAACATGATTATATAAGCCATTTTTGACACTACTACTTAAAATCAGACTTTAGACTTGGTGGAGTAACCGTTCTTGGTAAGCAAAGCTGTCAAATATTTCATGCAGTTTTTCCCAAGGTTTGCATACAACTTGGGAAGGATTTTCTACCTCTCCTCTTTCCAGATCTTCCCATAATCCTTAAAGTTTAAAGGTTGTTGCTTGGAAAATAGAGAGCTTCATTTCTCTCTATAGGTTTTCTATTGGATTAAGACCCAGACACTGGGCAAGGTGCTATGACGTTACTGTCCTTCTTCCTTTGTTGTCTTGGCTGTATGATTTGGGTTATTGTCTTGCTGGAAGACCTATTCATGAGTCACTTTCAGTGCCCTGGCTGAGTGATTAGTGCCATGCAGTCATCCTGTACTCTTGGCATAAACACATTCCCAAAGCATAAAGTTTCCACCTCTGTGTTTGGGATAGTATTTTCTGTGTCATCTTCAGCAAATGCAACAAGTGAACTGATGCAAAAATTGCTCAATTTTGGTCTCATCTACCACATCACACTCTCTCAAGGCCTGAACATGGGCCCTCTTGAGCAGGGGTGCTTTGTTGTCACTCCAGGATTTCAAACCATCACAGCACAATGTGTTACAAATATTTTTCTTGGTAACTGTGCTCAGAGCCGCTCAGAGATCTTTAACAACAAAGGAAATCTTGCAAGTCGTCCCACACCAGTGATTATTGACAGTAATTTCATCTTTGTTCCATTTTTGATCAATCAGACCAGCAGCTGTGATTGTTTGTTTGTTTTTGGGGTTTTTTTTAGTTTTTTTTTTTTACCATGCTTCTTCTTCTTTTCACTATGGATATGTTTTTTAGACATTTAGACTTTGTGAAGGTCAGCAATCTTCTTGCAGATGTTCTTAGGTTGCTTTTTGGTCTTGTAACATTCAAGATGTAGACAGGTTAGAGGTCCCAGGTGCTATTCAAAAAACTGGTGCAATTAACTGTCAGTGTTGGCTAGGTAACTGTAATCCTTAAGTTGTTGCCAATTACACTTTTGCTGAATGGTTTACTTTTCTTTCAGTTTGTGCTGGTCGGTAGGGGATCAAATAATTATTTACCATAGTAAAATGAACATTAATTTGTAACATACGTCTTTAATCCTGAATATTTTGTTGACATTTTATCATTTACTGTTAAAATAAACCTAATGATATTTAACCCTGATTTTAACCATATAGCTGTCTCTTTTTGGTTAAGGTTAGGATTACAACATGTAGACGTGACAGGTGACCCTGTAGTAACATTTAGTTTTGCTGGCAAAGCTCAGGCTGTTGGCGACTTCCCATGATGTGTTGAAGATCATTTTTCTCTGCTCCCCTCCTTTCAGTCCAGATACATTTATATGCCGCTATGTCATGTAATTATTATTTGTCTGCTCTGCATTGCAGTTGTGTATTGTTCATGGTCTCTCTTTGCTGCTCTTTTCTTTCTTTCGTTCCCTCACTGTCCAGTTTGCTGAGCCTGATGAATGGGTTTCTTCCCATTAAAAGCAAGTTCTTCCTCCCACCATCACCAAGTGCTACTGACAAGGGGGTTATCTGAACATCTGTTTTTTTAGAATTTCTGTATTCTAATAAAAAAAGTTGAAATTCTGTTGCTGAATTTGTACACAAACAGTTACATAATATAGCCCACTGTATACACTTTAGTCAGTCTCTTGCTATAACCTCACAAAAAGTAAGCTAATCTTGTTTTTAACACAGAGGTTGTTACATGTAAAACATCATGTAGACAACAAGACAATCTGTACCGCAATCAGGTCACCTGGACTGCGGCTGTGTGAGGCCACATGTTTTTATCCCATGGTACACTGGAGCTGTTGTGTAAGATATGAAGATCATGACAGGGACTTGTTTTTGACACTGTCTTTGATTGAAATAATGTTTCTAAGAACACTCAAACCAAGAGTCAAATAACAGAAATACATTTTGGCTGGTTAACCAGTAAAGACTCATAATCAGTGACAGATCATCCAGAAGAATTATTGCAAAATGTCCCACTCATCTCCATGTATGAGCACTTAGACATTAAATAAACACAAATTCCAGCAACCAAAGTGAATTTGCAGTTAAACAGGTAAACATTTTTATTCAGGCTGCAGTTCAATTAAATTGTACAGTTACAAGAAAAGATTGTTAAAGTTTACTGCTAAAAAGATCAGCACCACTTCAGTTCACTTTTTAAGTTAAATCAAGGCCTTAAGGTGTTATTATCTAAAGAAGAGAAAACAAGATGGCACATGCTGCAGTTTCCATAAAGAATTCCCATCAGAATCCCATTAACTAACTACAGGATGATTGGATGTGAAGTCCATACAACTCCTGTAAATGTACAACAAATGTACACAGGACACACAGGTTAACAGACACAAGACTATTTACTCTTTTGGCCTACAATGTTCCTGCACCAGGACCAGGTCATAACACAACCAGCCAAACAGCAACCTCAACAGGTGGAAATCACGACAATGCAGAAATGTTAAAAACTGCAGTTTTTCCAATGACCACTTGAGGCTGACACCAAAAGCAAGTCAGTCAACGTAGACCCCTGTGTTCAAATGGCCAGGTTCCCTGCATTAAAAAGTATATTTAGAGCCTGATTTAAAAAGATTGTCTGGTTTCAAGAGATAGTTTCCCACCCTTAAAAAATCCCTTTCAGAAAGGAAAAGTTTTTTATAACTCATTTATCTGAATACTGGACTTAGAGGAATGGTAGCTGATGTATCTAATAGGCTTAGCCACCACAAACTCTACTCATTGATGACCGCCTGACTGTGTTGGTTATCTGACAGTTCATATAATGAACTGCCATAGGTCCAAGGTTTGTGCTCCAGTTTTGGTGAATTAAATTCTAGTGTCTGTGTGTTATACTTCTACAGTTTATGACTGCACATTGCCAACCAAGCATGCTAGTGTTAGACGACAATTTAGCATTTTATCCTTTCAGTTCCAAAGCAGAATCCAAAAACAATGTTTATGCAAGCTGTGTGGGACATTCACAAAAGATAGCAAATGGTTGTTGCATTGTAGTTGTTTTTTTGTATTAATATTGAAGTGCAGCTTTTTTTTTTTTTTTTTTTTTTTATTTAAAAACCTTTT
>VUQG01014767.1:0-12086 GCA_015106755.1 Etia nguti
CCATCCAGCAGGCGGTTCAGGAGCATCCAGACCCGCACTACCAGACACAGGGACAGTTTTTACCCACAAGCCATCAGACTTTTGAACTGCTGACATTCTATAAACACCACTACACACTCACTACAATTACAGGACTCTGCACACTGTCGCTTCAACAAATGCTACTTAAATGCTCATTGCACAACTTTGTACAACCTGCAGATACTCTTGCACAATACTTGTAAATACCAATTTGTCTTAAATGTAAATACCAACTAAATTCTCTAATATTTAATACTTTTCTTCCTCTCCTTTTTATTGTTGTTATTATTATAATTTATTACTACCACTGCTATTTTCTGTTTTTTCTTCTCAATATAACTGCACACTCTCTATATGCTCATGTAAAGCTGAGGAGCACGAGCCAAAGAATTTCATTATGGATAAATGTGGCTACACTGTTTGTCTGTACATGACAATAAAATTTGAAACTTGAAACTTGAAACTAGTAAGTCTAGGTGCCCTTAGGTGTGGATGTGAGACTGTATGCTCTGTTTCTCCAGGCAGGTTGCCAGGTGCAGTTGGAGGTGTACTGAAAGTCAGCAGCTTTTCAATAATTTAAAGATAATTTGATATTGATGGTAATGTTTTAAATGAAGTAAAACTTATACACCTTTATCAGAAAGGGGATAAACTGAAGGATAGAAACATGAACCACAAAGAAGAAGTGGTGCTCAGTGGAGGGCTTAGTCATTCCGAGCCAATGGCTCAATGTCTTCCTCCACTAACCGGGACACTGCGGAGATGCTGGGAGGGAATTGTGATTGTGTGAGCTCTGTGAATTTGTACTGTTTGTATCCACTGTGTAGACTCCCATTTCACATACCTATTAAACACAGAAGCGCTTCCCTTAACTTTTGTTTAGAGGGGATCAGTCATGTGTGGAAAAGCAAATAAAAACAGCATTTTACTTTAATATTTTTTTGGCACAGATTGTTTCAGGAATAAAGACAGTTAAGGATGAAGTTTGAGCAATGACAAAGAAACACATCCCCCAAAAAGCTACATTTTTGATAAAGAGTGACCCTGCAATAAACTCACACATTTACCTCACCAATGGCAATCCTCCACTCCAGCTCCACAGCCCACAAGACAATTGTTGTGTGTAATGACCCGCTGTCCTGTTACTCTTGGCTGATCCCTTTCTACCATCCCTGGGGTGTTTTATTTTGCCAGCCTGATCAAGACTGTGCAGTCAGTCGAGTCCGCCAGACAAACCCAGACAAAGAATCATAAAACTTTAATCTGGGATGAATTCATCTTGCTTCGAAAACCACGTTTTCAAAGGATATGTTTAAAGTGCTATCTATCTGTCTGTCTATCAATGTATCGATGTATCTATCTATTCTTCGATCCTTCCTTCCTCTGGATTAATAAGTTCCGGTGCTGTAGACATTTTAAACATCATTCTGCTGTCAAACCTGATGCTGCTAATTTGCGTTAAAATCACAGAAGATATTTGGTCTGCCAAAAAAATCCATTTATTATTTAACTTGCAGTTGACTAATGACTTGAAAGATGGTCCTCACAGGATTTAACACAAAAACTCTCCAAAATGGTTTGATGGATTTTCCCCAGGGGGGAGTGCAGTAGTGCAGCACTGTCGTCTCACAGCAACAAGATCCACCTTTTATGCAGTTGGATTTCGCGTGTTGTCCCAGTCCAAAGACATGCACATTAGGTTTTCTGGTAATTGTAAATTAGCTGTACATGTGAGAGATGAATGCCTGTCTCTATTATTATTATTATTATTATTATTATTATTATTATTATTATATGAAAAAGGAAGCTCACATGGAACTCAAAGTAGCTCTGTGAATAGGGTGAAAAAGTACATTTCTACTGGAGACACAGATCATCATCCAGGGATTGCGAGGCAAGTGGATATTATGATATTAGACCCTGGCCTAACACACTGAACACACTTAGTCTGTGGACTAAGCCATAGGCTACAGAAAGAAGTATGTAGGTTTTGTGAAGTCTCCTGGTAGTCTGTCAACCATCTTTCATGTCTTTTTTTAGCCAGAAGTTACAGTAGTTAGCAGCTAACATTTGCTGGACTTATGGCAAAGTGCACCTGTGGGTGGGGCGACAAAACGGAGATACTTAAATGCCTGAAAAATGCTAAGATATAAATAGATATATACTACAATTCCACTCACCCAAAAAACATGAACACACACTTCTTTAACACCTGATTCATTTGCCACAATAAAAGTACTTAGTGGCTTGTGGATTAGTGGAGGTGAAGTCTCAGCAGAAGCCTGTGTTGGCCTCCGCCTGTCAGTCAAAGGAGCCGCTCGCCTAATAAAGCATAACTTCAGCGTAATTTAAAGAGCTTTAGAGACCAAAACCATTGCATTTAAATCAGGCAGTAAAGATGTTTACATGGTTCCGCTGTAAACCTTTGGTATCAGCTTCAAGTGGCCATTTGAGGAATTCCATTTTTTGCACTCCAGCTCTGGCTTAATTTTCACCTCTGGAGGTTTGCACTCATTCTGTATTTGAAACAAGAAGCAAGTGGAGCAGGGGATGCAGTAGTGACACGGGAGGGTAGAAAAAGCTGATGTGCTGTTTAGGAATAGAAGTTACGGAATTGAGTTCAAGACATCAGCTAGGTGGGAGTTACAAAAGAAATGGGAGATAACACAATGATGACTAAAGAAAGAGCCAGGCAGCATCCCTGGTGTGATCTCATTTCATTTGTGGCAAAGAGTGCAAACACACAGGAACAAATCAGACTGCAGCTGAAATCTGGGGCTGAATTACTGTTTGCACGTCTTGACACAAACACCGAGGGGAAAGACATTCAAGCTGAGCTCTTACATGTACATATAAAATCAAAACTTACCACAGAGAATATTATTGTTAATTTCTTAATTTTGTGACGAAAACCACTGGTCCCTCATGGGGCCCAGCGAAGGTCACGACCCAATGTGCTATAAACTATAATTCATAACATGAATGGAATAATGTATGATGCCAGATTATGTTATTTTCATAAGACTTTACCAAACTGAACATGTATGAAAAAGGCTGCAAGTTTCTTTTCAAAATTTCTGAGCATCAGAGAGGAAGAGCCGCCTCCTTAGTGTGGTATGACGCTACCAGCGAGATTGTAGCATAAGTTGAAAAGCACAAAATTAAGTCATAATACATTTAAGCCATCTTATAAAGTCAATTTTTTGGTCATAATCTGACCGGATAAAGGAGATTATCTGCTTACAACTGGTTGTCACAGATTTTCACAGTAAAATATTTATATATTTAAAAATGATGTACGGTTTCATTTTACATTCAGGGCATTTTAATCTCCCATTCTGAACTCTTTATTGCCTCTTTATTCCAAACTCTTCCCTACTAATGCCCCGCTCCCCAGCATCCTCTTTTTTAAATCCTCTCTCCATCTTCTCCAGTCTCACTCTCCCTCTGTGTGCAGGGACCTCAGAGGGCCCTCGTGCTGATATCCCCCATGGGCTCCCTGATTAGTTTGACTGTTCCAGTCTCTGACTTCCATACGCCACAGTCCATACAACATAGCCAGGGAATTTTCCACATGTCACCTTATTTCTTGTTTACATCTCTCCCTCCGCTAACCTGACAACCCCATGTGACATCATCATCATCAGCTGCATGTTACCTCACGACTCCAGGCTATGAATTCCAGTGCTTTCCTGTAATTTCTGAACTTATGCTCATGTGTAATTTTGCAACTTTCACATATTTCAGCAACTATTTCAAAGCAATTTCCCATCCCTTCAAATTCCCTGTGGGTATTATTAAAGCTCTATATCTTTTGTAAGGAGTGTTATTTCTCAGTTAACAAGACAAAGTGTCAGCCAAGCCAGGACTTCTGTGAGGATGTCCTTTGGCACAGCAGTCCATAACATGCTCACACTGACAATGCTAACCTGCTGAGGAAGTGGTTTTTTTTTTATTAGGGAAACAGTATTTGTTCAAAAAGCCTGATGGTAACATCAAATTTAAACATGATTTTATCATTTTCCATAGTAAGCAGCCTAAAAACTGAGCGACAAGGCACACAACGCTACCTTCCTAGTAGAATTAGAGGAAATGTCAGGGTATCCTCCAAGTCATAAGGATGTCTAAGCAGCAGGAAAGTCTGTATAATATTTAATGGAAATCTGTCAAGATCATGAGATATTTTACTCTGGCCTAAAGTTAACTCACTTTGTATCTTCACATCTCAATGCAAAACTCTAAGAAAACACAAGAGCACGTGTTCTTACCAGGCTGCATTATGTTGCCTGGCTTGAGGGGGAACTACTGCAGATCCGGCTCCGGTTGTGTTTGCTGGCAGGCAATAGGATAGTATCATTTTAAATTCTGAATGGAAATGCAATCAAAAGATAATGAAAGCATCACAAGTCTTTGTGCGAATCAATCTGCATTCTGCATCAATTCTGAGTTCACGGTCTTTGCTTTAATGGCGCACTTAGAAGAAAATTTGTGCTATTTTTCTAATTCAGCTTGCGGGTTTTGTGAGAACAGCAGGCAGCTTGCTTTGAACTGCACCTTAATTAAAGCGTTTGGTTTCTGGTAAACAGTCAGAATGTTAAGTGCAAAGCCTAAAGCAAAGGCAAATACCTTGCTTTTAATGCAGACACTGAAGTACATCTTTATATGGATAGCCCTTGGAATGTCCTTGCAGATGCATATGACCAGTGAATCGCCTTTTCCACAATGGCTCTTATCTGCTTTGTGAAACAAGGCTGCTGCATACAGAAGTTGGCTGCCACAAGATCCGAGGGAAGGGAGAAGAGCAGTCAAATCCTCCCCTCTGATTCCATTGATGTCTAAGCTTAACTCTAATTGAGGGGGTGCTCACTTGACAGAGCACGAGTCCCACTTATAATACTCGCTTAAGCAGCTCTCCTTGGGCTGGAAAAGATGTTCTTTAACCCGTGGTCTCCCGCAGTCAGCTTTTAAAAGATCAATTATAATTTGGGCTAAATAACCTCAATGACTTCTGATGGATTGCTCACATGGGCTCGTGGGGATCATGGGATCAATACATTTTAGAAAATGAAACAGGTGAATGAGTGTTCTATGTTTACCTCAATCGAAGTGAAACACGTATTCTATTTAGCTAGGTCCCTGCTGAGGCTGGCACTGAGTTACAGATGAGTGAGTTTACTAATAACGTTTTAGGATAAAGGCATGGCCAGTTCGTGTGGGGATAAGGGGATATGGGAGTTTATGCTGGTAATTGATGATTTTGAGGTACTGCCTGTTGACACTCATGATGATTTGGTTCGGTTGTAAGAAAGAGTCTGTGAAGCTTCAAGGAGTTCTGTTGCTTTTTCGGGTTTATGATTCATGAAGGATTGATTCCTAGCAGGAAAGAGAAAGGCAGATCCTTTTTTATAACTTTGGCTTTATTTTGAAAGCTCTGGCCTTTGGCTCTGTCAATTATTATAACAGCGTAATTAAAATCAGAAAAACGACTGAAGATGGCAACAACACAGAAGTCCTTTCTAAAGTCTGGGTTCTATCTGGAGAGCAGGGAAAGCCATCATCATGGGTCAACTGCAGGGTAACCTGTCACCATCTTTTTGCTTCACTGTTACTCCCAGCTGTGATAAATGCAGCGTGCTATGCAAGTCACAAACTAAGCAGATTTTGTGGGAATATGATGGAAACTACCACAAAGAAAAATGCAGGTGGTAATTTTTAAAGTGGATAAATCTGCTGAAAGGTGGTTCTCAGAGCTATTTCTCAATTTTGTACTGTGATGGAGTGACACTGTTATGCAAGTTGCAAGAAATATGTGACTCCGACCTTGATAACGAACGGCAGCTGAATCACAGTCAACATTTTAATTGCACCATACTTTTTTACACGTATTGTGATTACTTAGGTATCGGTCACACAGACCTAGGGATTGATTGGTGACCCCTGGCGACCACTGCTCACTAGGTTGGTTACAAATTAGTTGCAAGGAGATTTAAAGGTACTGTATCTCCTTGCAGTTCCTTTGGTGGTAGCAGGTTGATGCTGTTGCCTGTAGTTTGCAAGAACGATAACAACTCCAAACATCGACCAACTACTCGCCAACCAGTCCCCGAGAGACCGTGTGAAACTTGTGGAAACCTTCCAAGTTTCCAGTTTGTGTTGCTCTTTTTCAGCTTTCACTACTGATCAGTAAGTAGTTGATAAGTGTTTGCAGACACATTTTACTTCCAAAGTTTTACTTTGAAAGTTTCTTTACTCTTTACTCTACTTTAAAAGTTATTTTTAAAGTTTTACTTTGAAAGTGAAATATGTCAAACGTGTATATATCCTTCTTTCTGTGTGGGTTAAAAATCAGTGCAGTGCAAACCAGCACTTTTCACAGTTTCACTACCACTTAGGGAGTAGTTGGGTAATGTTTGCAGACAATTTAACCCAAGAAAAGCCAGCAACCCCTCACAAACCAGTTGAGGAGTTTACAGTTTTCCTTAGCAAGCAGTGGTAGCCTGGCAGTTACTGACTGGCCTGTGTCTACCTGGCTGAGCCATAGCAAGGGAGTTGGGACAGTTGAATAAAAATATAATATGCTTGTGATTCAGTTAATAAAAGCCAAACTTGTAGCCTGTTTGTGCTGTTTTTTTGAAACAGATATTAAAAAACTTCACACTGCCTGTCTGTCACCCCCCCAAAAAAAGAAAGACAATTATGACCCAAACCATCAATTTTCAGCCACAGTCAGCAGGCCCTACTTGCAGTTTATTCACTAATTAGTTTTGGCTTGAAATAAAATGCTTTCGATAATACAGCAAAATAGCCATATTTTTTTGGAGTTTGCCTGATTGCCTGACTGCTATCGTTTGCTGTTCAGATGGATTAATTTTCTGCAATTTTCAGAAATTGCGTGCAGAAATTACTACACGCCTCAAAAGAACTGACTGTGCTATGAAAATTATAATAAACTATAGTTGTACCTTTAACCCATGTGGTGATAAGTCTGAAAACAGGCTTGAGTAGTTCGAGTGTGGTTACTGTCCTGTACGCTTCCTCACATACAGTACACGCCCTTCATATGGAGGCACTTAAGTCTGAAAAATCATTAAAAAATAAGATCTACCCATTGCTGCCTTTTGAAATTTCCAATCATAATCACTTTGATCTACATTTAACTCATAAGAATGCTTATTGGCTGTGATGTGAGTAAGCAAGTGAATTATTAAAATTTTAAATCCCAAATCTGTTTGATACGGTTAAGAAAAACAACATTTTGACTACACTTTTAAAAACGACACATTCACACGGCAGTCTGCTGTTGAAGTCCTCCTCTGGGCTTCCAGCTGAACATGAATATGTGCAGTACAGGAACAGCAAACTCTCCCGCACAAGTCAGAATATCCTCTACTTCACAGCTTCATAACTGACAGAGCTTCACTGAACAGCTTCTTAATTTTGTGTTGTTGCCCTCAGCTGGAAAAAGAGCACCTGGACACAGATGCTTAATCAAAGGATGCTACATGCTACAAGACGAACGTCCAGCAAACTTAATACCGCACAGATCAAAGGTTATGTGTGTGCATGCAAGCTAGCCTGCTTTCTGTGGCCTTAAGCAGCATCTTACTTCTAACATTGCCTTATTATATTACCAGCACAACACAGAGTCTTCTCTCTGAGCTTTATGGATCTATTGATAAATTATCTCCAGTTTAATTCTCAGCAGATGTGCCTTGCAGCTGCTGCAACTACATCGCAGATTCATTCCACCCATGGCCAGTGATGTTAGACTGCTGGTGGAGTCACCGGCCCATTGCATCAATTATTCAAGAAAGCCGTGTGTTAGCATCTGTTCCGACGCTCATAGATAGAGAGGATACAAGTTTAGTTGTGATCTGATTTGCACTTTGGGTACTGAAGTATGGATGCAACAGAGCCCATCAACGCTGTCTAACAGAGATAAAGAGGGACTGATGAACGCAGATGCATCCATTTGTAGACGCGCTGCCTTTTTTTGTCACATGCCAGACTAATGTTATAGTCTGCGTTTTTATTTTTGTCTTTTTTTGTTTTTTAGCTGACTTGGTTTTAATTGATCACATCCGAAATGCTTAATCTATAACATTTCATAACCCAGAAAATAGAATGCGCAAGTCAGCAGACTCCTAAGGCAATTGAAACACTTCGTTGTGCTCTAAATAAAGAAGTCATATTCAGATCCTTGCAAAAAGAGATTATAAATGGAGAGTGCAAATTTAAAATTTCCTCTTTTTTTCGGATGAACCTAGCTTCTTGGTAGTGTGTGATTGGAGATACTGCTTGGGACCTGTCATTGTCCTCCAGAGTGTGTTTCAGTGATCTTCCCTCATCTCTTTTAACTCCCTGTGTGTTTATACACCACTACTGTATTTAATCATTAGTAACTATTAAACTCTGGCTCTTTATCCCACAGTGTGTCTTTGTCCCATCTCTCTTTACTCTCTTCTCTTTCCCCTCATCCCTAGTCAAACCCAGCGGATGGCTGTCCCTCCCTGAGCCTGGTTCTGCAGGAGGTTTCTTTCTGCTAAAAGGGAGTTTTCTCTTCCCACTGTCACCAGAGGCTTGCTCATACTGTAAGAGGTTGAATGATTGTTGGGGTGTCTTTCCCATATTGTAGGGTTTTTATTGTTTTGGGGTTTGTTTGTCTTTTACAATATAAAGCACTTTGTAGTGACTATTGTTGTGAATTGGTGGTATATAAATAAAGGTGATTTGATTTGATATGATCAGGCTTAATAACTTTGAGTTTTCCTGAAAACATAGATGCCAAGGTACTAAACTGGAGGCTCTAGTGCAGGGGTGTCCAACTCCAGTCCTCGAGAGCTACTGTCCTGCAGCTTTTAGATGCATCCCTACTCCAACACAGCTGAATCAAATGATTGGATTACCTCTTCAGCATGCCATCAAGTTTGGCAAAGGCCTGGTAACAAGCCATTCATTTGATTCAGGTGTGTCGGAACAAGGATGCATCTAAACGCTGCAGGACAGTAGCTCTCGAGGACTGGAATTGGACACCCCTGCTCTAGTGAATTATTCAATCTCACATCTGTAAGGGATCCACATGGGATCTCTCCTGTACCTTTACAATGGACCAGTTCTTTCCCCTTTTATGGTTACTGGTGATGTGACAGGGGTTTGCTGCAACTGAATGTGTTTTTAATGAACATGACTTGCAGCCGTATCCTCTGAGTTTAAGGTCCCATCGCCACTGCTACCAACCATTTAGATGCTTAACTCCTGGAGGGAGAGCTGTGTTTAGTCTCAGCAGTCAGGCACATTAGTATGGGAAATTTCAAGTCTTTCTTACAAGTGTGGGTAAAATGGATCATGCAGGGCAGTCTGAGTCTAGACACTTAGTGAGTTGACAGAAGAGCCTGAGAATGAACTCTGAAATCTGTTCAAACTCTCTGTTGTGGTCCCGGTTATATTAGCTGGTTTGTTGTGTTTCCTCCTCTGTTCTTTTACCTTCAGTGTCTCCCTGTCTCTGTATCACATTTTGTGTTAGTGATGTCATGGCTGTGTTAGTATTTTGTCTTTTGATCACTTCATGCTTTAGTTTAAAGGTGAGGGGGTTTTTTTGTTTTTGTTTTTTTTGTTTTTATTATAGTTTCATTTCTGACTTTTGGACTTTTCTTTTCTCTCCCGCCCTAAGAAGAGTCACCTGTGTCTTGTTCTACAATCAGCCAGCACTGTACATAGAGTGATATGTTCCCCCCATGTTTCTCTTTTTTTTCTTGTGCTTCCTGTGCTCTGTTTGTGAATTTCTTTTTAACTCTTCATTTATCCAACAAAATGTTACATTTATGTTCAATTTGGCTAGCCCTGTGGCTACCTGGCTGGTTTTAAATGTAAATCACTGAAATTGCCCAATGAAATGAAATGAAATACAGTAAGCCACCAACTAAAAGTGGTTCCTATTAACAATTTCTAAGAAAATTCTTGAAATTATGAAGTTTTCTGTGAATTTTCTATGAAATCTTTGCATTAGTAAGAAAGATTCATCAAGAGGACTTTTCCAATGCTTACGAGTTTTGTAACCAGAACAAAAAGTGATGGAGAGACAAAGGAGAAATCCTCTCCGAAACGCTGAATGACACTGAGTTAATGAAACGCTACAGATTAGATCATGCAGGGATGATGTTTGTGGTTGCAATCTCATTACATCTCCTACCCAGTGCGGTAACGCTGTAAAGCCAGAAATGAAAGTGATCACAACACCAAGATATTTGGCAAGTGGAAAAATGCAGCAGTGTAGCAATAATGATTTGGGTCTGTCACAACCTTCCATCGGCAGAGTGATCATACAATCTATTACAGCTCTTTCACATCCTCACATTGTGATGCATTTCATTTAATTTCCACTGGACGTCCACACCTTGCACTCTCACAAAAGGCTATTCATGGGCATAGCGGGCTTGGGCTTGTTGGGTGTAACTGATGGGATTCACATGCGCATCATCGCACCATCAAAAAATAAACACATTTTTGTAAACAGGAAGTGTTACCACAGTAACAGTGTGCTTTAATTTTTCTGTGCAGAGTACAAGATTTTGGACATTGTTCCAAAATGGCCAGGCTCAACAAATACCTCCAAAAGCTTTTTAAATCACATGTGCCAACCGGTGAAAAGTCAATGTAAATGTCTACAAGGAGATTTTAGAGCCTCTTGTGCATCCATCTGCTGATAGGTTTTATAGACATGCTGATTTCCTTCCCAGCAGGACTTAGCACCTTCTCACAGTGCCAAAACCCCTACCAAATGGTTTGCTGACCATGTTATTACTGTGCTTGACTGGCCAGCCAACTTGCCTGACCTGAAACCCATAATGAATCTGTGATCTATGGGGTATTGTCAAGAGAAAGATGAAAACCCCTGACCCAAAAAATATTAAAAAGGCCACAAAGCAAAGCAACCTGGGCTTCAATAATACCTCAGCAGTGCCAGAAGCTGATCACCTCCATGCCACACTGCACTGATGCAGTAATTCATGGTAAAGGAGCCCCAACCAAGTACTGTAGTTGGACATTTCTGTTTTGTGAACCTTTTTCATTATTATTTGTTTTGTTTTATCCTTTTGATTTTTAATATTATAATAATTTGAGATACTCAATTTCTGTTTTACATTAAGCTTACTATAAGCTTGAATTATTATTTCAGTTTAACCTGTAATGAATATAAAATATATAAATGTTTACCTGTTTCAGCTGAATTAAAAAAGATGAACCCCTATATGAAGTCAAATGTTCCAAAATAAAAGCGTGGGTCATAGCTGAACAGAGACTTGGCTAACTAAAGAGAAGGTTTTGACATGGAGAGCTGCAGCTCACACCAAATTAGGTTCACAAAGTCATTAAAGCTTCTGCAATACTTCACAACATCTGCAATGCCACACAAATCCCGGAACCTCTCAAGGACAATTATAGTGACAGTGATGAGGATGATAATGAAGATTGTCACACTCCACGAGTGAGGAACTTAATCCAGAGTGGACTGCTGTATACAGAGCCCAATTTATAAATTTGCATTTCACCCAAGTTACAAGCTCAGTTTTGCCTGGATTGAAGATACGGTTTACGATGCATACACAGAAACCACGCTGAAAGAAAGGGACACAAATGTATAATATCTATGTGTTGGTTTATTTGCATTTAGAAGCTTGATTTTTAATTCTGTAACACTGCTCCTGTACTCTTTTTTTGCTGTCTGAGGCCATCCATCAGCATTTCGCCTCCATCAGGGTTGATGCTAGAGCAGCACCAGTAACCCAGGGACTCTCTTCAAGGTGAGATTTGCTCACCATCATACAGAAAACTTGAAAAATATTTGTCCACTTTATTATTTTTTCAGTCATTTCACTGAAAACTACCGTGACAACATGCCTGTGGTTATAGCTTTCTGTGAGAAATGGTCAATGTTCTATAGCAGTCAGTTACATGAAATCTCTTCCTTATACATCTTAAGCTGCTTACTGTTGTAAACCAACTTGATCTTTGTTGCATTTCCATCAGCTGAATCATAGAATTGTCTGCACTATCCCTCAGCCTAA
>VUQG01014768.1:4901-16770 GCA_015106755.1 Etia nguti
AGTCAGGGGGGGGGGGGGGGGGGGGGGGGGGGGGGGAGTAGCAGTATTTTCATATACTATTACATTCAAAGAAAACTAAACATGTATTGCCATTCATGTCATTGTGATTATCAACTTTGATCCACAAATATGCATATTTCAGTAAAATATGCATGAATCTGTTCAACCAGAAAGAACAGTGGCACCAGAGGGGCCCAGCACAGTTTGAAGCTCAGTTAAATGTGGTCTAGTCTTAGTTTCCCTGAAATATGCAGGGTTATGCAGTAAAGACGTAAATGGCTTTACAACTGACACTTCCATCTGAACCCTGACAGCTCCTACACATATTCAGTGCTCATCTCTGTAGGTCTGCATTTCACTCCACCAAGGTGTAATTTTCTCACAAGAACAATATGATTTCAATAAGGAGAGGTCATTCGAAGGAACTGAACATTGATTTATTATGGTCCAGAATTCAATTTGAGGCATTTGGTGGTTAGACTCCGATGGCCCATCACACCAGGATGGAATCCCAGCGGTGATAGGGATTAGGGGTGGACTCACCAAAGTCTAGACGCTGGTGGTGGGGATGAAGATGGAGGTTTGAATGGAACCTGAGCGATGAGGAAGAGGCAGATATAGGGAGGAGCTGGGTTGCACGAAGGCGTCAACAGAAAATAACAGATGCGCAGCGAGATTTAAAGTATGCTGAGTGAAGGCTGTTTGGCCTAAAGAAGGCTGGCAGAAAGGTGATTGGACTAGGCCAGTGATGTCACAATCAGCCCGACAGCGTTGGAAAGTGGAAGTGATGTAAAGCTTAGATTAGCCACCATCGCCTGGGAAGCACACAGATATGTGGCTGCAGATCTTCCTAACTTACACATTAGCTTCATTATGATGGATTTGCACATTATTTTGAGACTGTTCTAATTTTGCTTACATGAGCACAAATGCACATAGGTGACAAACCTCAAAATAACTTACAATTCCAAATGTCTGAAATGTCTACTTAAAATATCTGTAAAACTCTACCTCTGTAATTACAAATGTAAGCCTAGGACTCCTAGCAGCCTTGACAGGGTGCTTTCATCGTCATTACAAAGATATACATACCTTGGTGTGTGCCAGATAGTGGAACATATGTATGACCGCAGAAGAAAAGCAGCTGAGAGATTCAAGTAATTTCTTCCATATGTCCCTGGCAGGTATCAAAAATATCGTTCTGTGGGTAGAATGTCATGGCTGTGTGCTGCAGGCAGGCAGGATTGGACCCAAACGCAGGACTCACGGAGGCAAAGGTGAACTCAAGACACACGGCTTTATTGTGGGTTGCAGACTGAACAGAAAACTAGCTATACTGACGAAGCAAAACAAACTAAACAGGCAGGCGAGCTAGCAAACGGAACACACAGAGAAAATGAGGGACGACGCGACACGGAACTAAGGGAGACTCTGACCTAAATACACAGAAGGCTAACAAAGGACGTAGGAGCACACAGGAAATGCAGCTGATACTAATAATAATAATGAGACAGGAAAAAGAGCAAACACAACATGACGCACACAGACGAGAGACTGTCAAAGTAAAACAGGAAGTACACAACAGACACAAAGACCCAGATTAGACACTGAACTTTACAGACAGACTCACGAGCATGACATTATGGACAGACAGATGGAACACAGAGAAGTGGGACCAGGGCAGGCACAGAACAGAAACATAACAAATAGCAAATCTTAACGAAAGACATAACCAGGATAAGCAAGAACATAAAATATTATAAAGGAACACAAAACACTGAGTCGTCAGACTCAGGACCATGACATAGGATCAGTGTGTTGATATTCGCTTCAGTATCTGGCAGCTCTAAGTAATGTAATTCATTATTAAGTGTATTTGAGATGCCTGTTTTAATCAGATACATTCTTGTTATAAATTAGTATCATGGAAAATTCATGTGGCAAAATGACTCCATTAAAAAGAGCTAAGTTAGTTAGGCCTGTCATATGTTGAGCAAGAGGAAGGTGCTGTATAGGCGCTGTACTACTGTGCTATAATGCTGCATGTGAATTCACTAATACTTTCTAATGCCTGAGATAGCACTGATGAATACTGGACAATAAAGCAAATAATCAGAACTGGGGGTGCAGCTATCGATGATTTTAGTAATCGAGTAATCTATCAATTATGCCATTGATTAGTCAAGTAATCGGATAAGAAATACTTTTGTCTTGTTAATGAGCAATAATAAATATTAAAAACAGAGAAAATGTCTTTGAGAATGAACTGCTAATTGGTTTCTATTTTAGAAATCAAAAAACCCAACTAAACCCTTTGATTGTATGCATGTGCCATACTGAAATGTACATTTTTTAAAGGAATCATTTTCTTGAATGTAAAAATATATAAATAATGTCATGTACAGTCAAAGGTCAAAGTCAAATAAAATAAGATATATATGCAATCTAAACTAAGGCATAAGAACCTTTACTGTTCTTCCTTTAGTCTTCTTGAAAGGATTTCTGATATTAATAGGGGGCAAGTTTTTGTGCTGCTTTAAAATAACTTATGATGGTGGTGATGATGCTATTTAATATTAATAATAATTCAGTGTCCAACCTAACAATCCTCAGGTCAGTGGCTTTAATGACCCATTTATATATTTTTATCGGCTTGTGAAAAAAGCTTTAATTTTTTATATTTTTTAAGTATTAACGCAATTTAATTAAGACAGTATTTTATATTATTTCACTTTCAATCTGAAAAATGTTATGAAAGCCTTGAAATATGGTCTAATACACCCAGTAAAGTAAAATAGGATGGCTGCCGTTAACCGTCAGCAAGCTGTATCTTAAACACAGTATCAGACTAAGTTAACAGTTCATCTGCCTTTGTTTGAAGGTTCTCAGTAATTCAGGTCATAGTAATCTAAGGAGCTTGGAAAGATGCAGTTCATCTGCATATTTTACAATTTCTGAAGACTTACTGCAGATTTTGCTGTGTCAGCTATAAAGTTTGCTTTTCTTCACGTCTGAGTTTGTTGATCTGGTGGTTTGATAAAGGACTCCCGCTCGCTTTTTCCCAATATAGGAATTAACGGTGATTACAGGAACACTGCTGCTGTTTGGACGCTAGAAACATGTTTTCTTCACTCAACCTGAGCTCACTGTCTCGGTAACCGCTTCGCCTCTTTGCTCTATGCGATGTATAAATAGAGTCTGGCTCCGCGTTAAACTGTGCCAGCATCATCATTCCTGCTCCTGTTATCAGTGTTATCAGGTTTTTTATTTAAAAACTGGGGGCTGTTTGGCCTTAATGTTGTCAGACCTTTTATTCATATGTTGCTCCTAAATATGTTTGTACTGCAAGTCTTCTTTTAGTCACAAAAGTGGGTGTGGGTGTTTACAGTGTTTAACGCATGGTCACCCTACAGAGCGTGCGTTAAATGAAGTATCGAAGAAAAGAATTTGTATCAAGAATTTTGTATAAACAAGTTATTCAAATGACTTGATGAACTGTTGCAGTCCTACAGCACTTATCTCTATGGACTAAGGACTCTGACAAGTCCCAAGTCAAATACTAATGGTTATTATTGACCCGTTACATAAGGTGTTGATAGCTCGGATTTTTTTCTTATTGTTCAGCTCAGGACTTGCCTGACCCTCTGCAGGTACTTGGTGGTTGCAGCTTTCCTAGCGGCCTCTTTGTGGTTCCCATTTGCCTGTGGGATCCCCAGGTACTTGTAGCTGTCATCTATGTCTGCAATGTTGCCTTCTGGTAGTTTGATCCCCTCAGTTCTGACTACCTTACCCCTCCTCCAATCCGAATGACATTCCAATGTCATTGCTGTATATCCTGTTGGTGTGGGTCAGTGAATCGATGTCTTGTTCACTCTTGGCATACAGCTTGATGATATCCATGTAAAAGGGGGTGGCTGGCGATTGCCCCGTTCCATAGTCAGTCTTGTCAGTGATCTCTCTGAGGGGGTCCTATGGAAAACAGCATTGGGAAAAGAGCATCTACTTGGTAGATCTCGCACTTGATGGTAACCGGTGCTATGGGCTTGAAGTTGGCCTCTGGTGTTGTCCGCCACATCCCCATGGACTTCCTGATGAAGGCTCTTAGGGTCCTGTTGATCTTCTACAGTTCTAGGCATTCCAGGATCCAGGCATCTAGTTACAGGAAAGGTCCCAAAGTCAAACGAACACTGCAGCATCATTACAAACTGTCTAAATTCTTTCATCTTTAATAAAATGATCGGTGTGGCTGTTCTAACATGTGTAACAATTACGTTTAACATCCAGGCATCCATCCAGAATTTAGGAAATTTAACGGAGTTAGAAGTTAGCAGGGAGACAGCTCTGCTATCACTTCCAACATAAATGAAGACAGAAAACTAAACAGCAGTGATGTTTGTAGGGTTACTGAAGTTGGACTAGCTGGTATATAATGATGTGCTAGGTGATCGCTAGCGACTCAGCTATGTTAGCATAACATAAACAGTGAAGCTGTAGAATGAATGCTAGCTTTTTTCCACTTGATAAAAGCTAACGTGAGGGTTCCTGATGGTTAGGAACAAATGTAATCGCATGGCAGGATGCTGTAAACGGACCAAACTTCAGTCAGGAGAACAACTGCAATATGAGGTTAGTCATTAATATACTGCTGCATGGGCTGGGCTGTAGTTACATGTAAGGTTTTAAAAACTGACCTTTAAAATGAACAGTGATGATAAAAACCGAGAGAAGCCGACAGTGATCACTGACTGTTTTTAGGGGCTTGTTCAGATTAAATAGAACAAAATACAAAACATTAAAACATGTTAAAAACACAACAGACTTAATGAATGCAGAGTAGTTTGGACCTGGAAGCAGGATTCATCAGGTCATCACTTAAAGACCGGATTGAGCCATGTGCCTGTTCAGCCAGTAGGCGTGAACCATGTTGGGGCCTGGTGCTGTCCGACTCTTCATACTGGAGACCCTTTCTTGGATGTCTGCCACTGTGAGGGTTACTGGACCTTGTTCAAGGAGGTTTCTGTGGTCTGCTCTTAGATCCACTAGCCACTGAGCATTGCTGGTGTGTGTTGCATCCTTCTCCCATATGCTTCTAGTATTGCTCAGTGTCCAGCCTTGGTGGTGCTTCTCCCCTGGCACTGAGAGTACACCTTGGATGGTTCTGTGGAGAACAGCTGGTTTATTCTCCTGACCTCTATCTCTCTGGTGTACCTCTTCAAGCAGCTGGCCAAGGCTGTGAGTCTTTGCTTGGCAGTTTCCAAGGGCTTAGGTAGTGACAGCTTGTTGTACTTCTTAGGTACCACTTTCTTCATTGCACCTTTCTCTGATAGTTGGCTAACCTCAGTCCGTGCTACCTTGATCTTGGCCTCTAGTCTCCTTCTCCATGGAGGGTACTGCTCCTTGTGGTTGTTCAACCTGTAGCCAAGCTCTTACTGATCACTGCTGCCATAGTGTGGATCAGCTGGTTAGTCTTGATAATGGTCGTAAAAGGTATTGTCCTCTGCAGTCTCATCATCTAGTAGATCCTCAGAGTCTTGGTAACTGGCTACCGAGGATCCAGGTTTCAAGCTTCGCCATGATCTTTCAGGTCAGTCTTGGCTTGGTTAGCATGCAGGGTGTAGCCTAGGGACCCTTAGTGGGTACAGACACGTCGGTCAGGAGTCAAACCCATGTTCAAACAACCCATGAAATAGTTTAGTAACAAATCCATGTCTCTCCCTCCATCAGTCAGACCTGATGGATTTGGCATGCAGTGCTAAGACTGCTTTAGGAATATGTAGCTCGCAGCCTTTATATCAGTCACTGAAAGTGAATTTCTTCAATTATGACGATTCACATCATCCTGGGATTAGGTGATTGGATGAAACGGCACTCCGTGGCTCTGTTTTTGTCTTCTTCTCTCTTGCGCTCTTTTGGATGTTTTTTTAAAATTCATCATCTGTCATTTCACTTCCAATGTGGCTCCTTTGTTAATCTGGCATCTGCTTCCATTAATATGAGGCTGAATTGAAAAAAAAAATGATTCCACCACAGAACAGTAATAATTAAATAAAACCAGATTAGCTATTTGCTAATATGTGCTACACTTTCTGCTGCATTAAGCAAGGTTTGTGTTCTATACACCTATAACCTTTAGGTTTATATGAGTGTATGTGAGGAGCAGGTGAAATCACTCAAATCCTTTATACAGCCACAGATTTTAATCCCATCTGTTTTGATTGTAAGAATGTTAGATTTTGGAAATCTTGCTACTGGATAAATTTATAAGTAATTGGGTGATTGGGAAAAACACTTTGGGATCCCAGAACAAAAAATAACTCTACAGCTCCTTTTGACTCAAGAGCAAATTTGTGTGTTTCTTCACACTGACCCTCGCATGACTTTTCTCTCTTGTTCAGCCTGGTTGCTCTCAGATCTTACATGTTTTTGCAGCACAGCTCCAGCTGTCTGCCTTAACTGTCTCACAGGCTTAGGTCTATTATTCCCTGTTAGAAAATAACCAGGTTACAGCTTCATTCTTATTCTAAAACTTTCCTTGCTATTTGTCATAGATGTTTTTTGGCTTACTTTGTCCTTCTGGCCTAATTCGGATTTAATTTCTTATAATTCGAATACTTGCCGAATAACATATTTAGTGTCATATTTACTCAGCCCTTCGCAGTAATCTGTGAAAGTACTTGAGGTAGTTAAACCATGGTTCTGTTGCACTCTTGTCTTTTTGTCTTTCACAGATAATGTCTTTCTCTGATGTCACCTAAGAGTGCAGGGGATTACCAAACCAGACAGTCGATATTTGTAGGTGTGCACAGCTGCACCTTTGTGTGTGTGTGCGTGCGTGCGTGTGTGTGTGTGTGTGTCCAGACATTAAATCTCAGGGTGGCTGTAGATCAGGAAGTAGAGCAGGTCATCCACTGATTGGAAGGTTGGTGGTGATCCCTGGCTGCTCCAGCATGCCAGAGTATCCTTGGGCAATATAATGAACCCCACATTGCTCTCTAATGCATCCATTAAATGTGTGTAAATGTTATATAGAAACCACTGTTCACACTTCGATCTGTGACAGTTATAACGGGCTCTGATGTCATTCTTTTTGGTCGTCAGCACTGCTCTGACTTTTTGTCCAGTGTTTGTAAGGCCAGATAAATATGGAGAGCAAGCTAACAAGGCTGAACAAGTTGCGGGTGTGTCCATCTCCCATTAACAGTGACTGGGCAAACTGAGAGGCCAGCAGCTTTTTTTCTGGTGGTTTGCACATGTGCGTTGTAGATAAACTGCTGGTTTTGACAGTAAACTGATGGGAGATAAATGTATGAGGTAAGCTGCCACTGGCTCTACCTTCACTGCTTTGAGATCAGTTATCACCTGTGCTTTGAATGGAAGCACAGCCAGCGTTTGCAAGTAAACGAGCTTCAGTGACTTATCAGGTAACAGGTGAGATTCGTCTTGGTAACTACCTTGGCCAACTTGTGATGTAGAGAAGATCGAGTCTGAAAAAGTTAATAACTTCTTTAGTATATTAACAAGGAAAGCTCTGATGATGATGGGAAGGGAATGGCAGCTCTGACTATGTCCATAAAATAACAACACTAATCCCTATCCTAATGAGGACACACATATGATTTTTCTCTTCGTATTTTAGGTATGAACACAAATCCGACAGCACAAAGCAAAAATGAAAACCAGCACAAAGAGACTTCAGAGCGATTGTTACGGTGATTCTACTTTAGAAACATGAACAGGTAAAAATGGAGACTGCAGCCTGTTGAAGGTCAGGGTCTGGCTCCTGGGACGGGGTCAGCATTCACTCAGCTTTAACATCCCTCTGGATTATTGGCTAGCATGTTGTCTGTAGTGGTGCTTGTGAAGAGCGGAAGTTGTGTTAGCAGTATAATGCGGTTTTTTCTGTCCTGGGTGCAGTTTGCACTTTACCATTGTACTCTTGTCCTTTTTGTAATAAAAATATTAGTAATGTCCATATCAACGCTGTGGACTGCGCTACTATTTTCCTCCTCTAACACACAGATTGAAATCAGCTGACTGTAGAGCAGGTGTAAGTGGAACCGATGAGTGGGATCGATAAACAAGCAGGGAATTGAACACCTAGGAGCCAGTTCTCTATAGGAACCATGCCTAGTGGTCAGGTATTTTATAGCTTCTTTTGCTAAAGGAAAGGTTTGAAAAATTTCTCCACTTCTTGTCAGTGTTAGCTAATAAATCATTTTGGTAAGATATCAGATATTTAGCTATAGAAATAAGAATATTTTACTACAATTCTTCAGGCAGGAAGGAGTACAGTAAGGTGAAGGTATCAGTGTAGAGTTCAGACGGGCAGTACAAACAGTTTGTTTTAATCTGATGCAGTTTATCTTTGATTGCATCTGGTGAAATGGTGGAAAAGATGTTTTAGTTTGTCTATAAGGGGATGGAGGATTGTCTCTGCTTGCCTTTATGTAAAAATCACAGCACACCACTGACTTCTAGTAAATGTGTAATGATTATTATGGCTTAAAACTGTATACAAATGATGATGAATTGTGGTTTTCTGAATGCCACCCTTTCCCACTCTGACCTGTTTTACACAAACATGCTGAAGATGGCTGTGGGAACAGAGGCTGATCTTAATACTGACTGGAATAACTGCACCTGTGATTTGTTCGTAGCCTGGGGAGAAACTGCCTGTTATGCGCTCACACATTTATCTTCTGCCTGTTGTTTGCTGTATGCTGTCTGTTGTTTGCTCTGTGAATTGTGGCAGGATGCCAGAATTCATCCCAGAGGATGCTGAGTTGTTGGTGCTAGCAGCTAAAACCAAGAATCTGTCAGCTGCTTTGCTATAAAAGGAAACTGGTCTGCCATTACTGTGTCATGTGTGGATATGTCCTAGTTGTTGTTATTTTTGTGACTTTTTTTCATCCATTTAAGTTTTGCAATATGTTTTGCACTGACACAACCAAATGTTGGATTGGGGGATGTGCTGTGTATTTCATTCAGTCTTAAGCAGGGATTATACTTTCCACATCTGCAAGTCTGCTCAAGTCCAAGTGATGTAAATGGTGTCATCAGAAGGTTAGCGCAAGGGTCCACGTGGATGTCTGGATGCCTGCCTGTTTTTTGTGACATAGACTCGTTATACAGAATTTACAATCCACCAGCCTCTAGTTGTGCGTGTCATGTTCACAACAGAGTATAATGTAGGCTTTACTGATAGTCACATAATTAAAAACACCAAGAGATCAATATTAATCACACTGATCATCTTGTAACTTGTCAAGGGAGTGGATATATTAGGCACCAACTTGGGATTGCATGAAGTCATAGGTCTTCTTGGATGTTTTTGATATGCTGCGGTTGGTACATCCAAAAGAGTTCAAAGGAAGGAAAACCAGTGAACAAACAAAAGGATAATGGGATCAAAGACCTGGCTCCTCGTGATGATCCTCCAGAAGTGCTATCATCGTACAGAATGCACGCACAGTGCATCATAGTTTCTTGGATATAGTGATACTTAGCCTCTCATTAAATAAAGCAGATTGTTGTGCTTTTATGGATCCATAAACTGTATGGGTGCAGCACATGTAAGTTGTGCTTAGTAATGCACTAATAAGATAGTAGAATAATCCATTACAAATGCTCCAGAAGGCACACAAACAGTAAATAGGTACGTTTTAATGACTTGAAGAAATAGATGATACTTAGCAAATGCTTATTGGCTACAGATGCCTGTGTTAGGGCACCTGTCAGTTAATGCAGCCATGCACCTAACTTAATTATCCATGTATCATCTGAAACCCTGGATTCCCAATATGTGTTCTTTTTATAATGTACACAGACGGCTGCAGGTCTTTTGAAGAGTGCAGTTTTCTAGTGATAGTGCACTGGTGTCTTTCCTTCAGAGATCACAGTCTGATCATGGTGGTGCCTTGTCTTCATTTACCAAATAGGGTGGTGATACCTTTCCCAACCTTAATGTGGCTAAAACTAAAGAATTACTTAGTGACTGATTTCTGGTAAGCCAAAAGTCAGTATGACACACAATGAAAAATTTGTAGGCTTAATATGGGGGTTGCTTTAGCTCAGGAGGTAGAACGGGTCATCTACGGATTGGAAGGTTGGTGGATTCGATCCCCATCGGAGTGTGAATGTGTGTGAATGTTAGCTAGAAAGCACTTAAAGCATAGAAGAAAGTGCTTGTGTGAATGTGGCATGTTGTCTAAAGCGCTTTGAACGCTCTGGGAAAGTAGAAAAGCGCTATATAAGAATCAGTCCATTTAATTTATGGGAACAGTTTTTGAGACAGTCAGTGGTTAAACAAGGACAACGAAGAATTTACTTGTTGCACAAGTGGAACTATTTAAGTGTTTCTAAAAATATTTACATTTTTAACATTCTTTTATTCAAAGCTTTTCAACATTTTCTTTCATATGCTGGTTTAGTGCATTGTCTGAAGGATAGAAACAGTCTTAACAGCAGGTTATTGGAGTCCAAAAGACCATTTTATTACTTGTCAACCTGAACATGTTCTCTCAAGTGAATTTATTTCATTGCCCTCAGGTCATGTTACCATGCACCCTTTAGAAAAACAAAACACTAATAAATTCTTTCACACCTTCATCTATGAAGGTGTGAAATGTCAGTAGTAGTAGTTTGTTCTTATTTTCATTGTGGACCATTAAACTAAATTGCCTATTGTGGCATAAATAGTTATGTCAATCTAAATAAGTGCTCCTTTGTGTATTTGCTGCTCTCTAAACTTTAAACTTTAATCCCTTCTTGTTAGGGGTTCATATATTTAAGCACAAAAATTGTACCTAGTTTTTTCTTTAGGTCAAAATGAAGCAGATGCAGGTATTAGTAAAGTCCACCCACCTACACCTCTGTGGGATCAAATTAGTACATGTCCAGTTTCAGATTTGCTCTAATCCTTTCAGTTCTATCACAAATTAATACCAAGTCGTATCATAATAAAAATGATTTAAACATCGCCAAGTTCTAATGGTTTTCACTATCAATAGACCCCTAGTTTGTCAAATTTCAAGGAGCTCCTGCCACCGCATTACATGTAAATTGTACATCTTTATCAGGCCTATGCCCTAACTTACACCATAACTGGAACCCCATTTGAACACCACACTGCAACCTTCTACATAACCTGACGTGCACCTCCCGAGAAATCTAACTACATGTCCCAACTTGAATGGTAGGGATAAAAGCAGTTTCCGGTTACTACATAAGTTGGGACGTAGATTTCCCACAGCAGACTAAAGCAAGCTTTAGTGATGTCTTTCTTGTTATGTTCATGCTTGAGTGTTCGGTCTATGAAAGGAAAGAAAATCTGTCCTGCTGTGAAAATATATGGATAAATAAGGCAACAAAAATTAGAATAGTTAATCAAATGACAGAGATTTTATTCAGCAAAATATGCTAATAAAATCCTTAAAAATGTGAACTGATCAATGTTTATCAAGGTATAATAAGCAGAAGGCCTCTGTTGAGTCAATGTGAGCGATTGGGGATAGATAGTGTTAATATGGCATTGAGCGGCCTGTCTTTGTTTCCGTCTCACACAACATTTGGAGCTACTTCATAGATTGAAATACTAAATTAATCCTGTATGCTCTTAATCAGGAAAGACAAATCAATGCCACAATTTGCAATATTCATTAATGGCAAAGATGCTCTAATCATTCCTCGTGGTTGGTTGAAGGGGAGGAGAAGGGGCAGCATCAGGTTGAAGTTAATTCAAGTTAAGATTCACTTCTGGAGCTTACTTATTTGTGTTTCTGTAGCTCGAATCACCAGATACGTAGCAGGATCATGGCACTGCCCTTTTTATTGACAGTGTTTTGGGGGGGGGGGGGGGGCGAAACCCAGG
>VUQG01014769.1:8307-19561 GCA_015106755.1 Etia nguti
CAGCAAAACTATAGTTGTTTTGCCTGTTAAGGCTGGGAACTAATATGGGATTTTGAGAGTTAGCATTATTGTCAAATTACCTGCCAACAACCAGAAAAGGAATGCAATCATTTATTCAAAAATAGTACCACTAAACAATCACTCTGCTATTTAGATAGTTGGCTGTAGTGACTTTTCATAAACTGTCTATATACTTCAATACTGCTAATAATGGGTGATCATCATGACAACTTGTTTATCTGTTGTGTCTCAAACAGACATATTTATTATTTGTGATGCTCACAAAGCAGGAGAACTGGAGTGAGAAGTATCATCAAGAAATTCAAAGAGAGCCACACAGTACAGAAGAAGCCCTGCAGAAGTAGGACGTGAAAGATTTCAAAGACTCTGTAATGAAAACTAAAGCCTCCAGAACAGCTGCCAAGACATGAGTAAGTGATTTAACCAAGTCGGGAATTGTAATCTCAAAGTGGACAAACACTACAACCCTGCACAAGAATGGACTGCCAGGTTACAGACCTAGAAAAACTCCACTTCTGCAGAAGGGAAACTTTCAAGTCAGACCGAAGTATACTAAGGATGACCTGGAGAAAGATTATGTACACTTAAAGCACACCGCAACTAGAGCTCTTTGCTACAGAGATGCCGCTTACGTTTAGAGAAAGAAAGGAGAGGCGAACCCAAAGAACAGCATCCCCACATTGAAACACGGTGGTGGGAGTATTATGCAGTGTGTCTGAAACTATGAATTTCATCAAGGTGGAAGGAATCATACAGGAAGCAGAATATGTGCGAATTCTGAAAGAAAGCCTCAAACAGTTGGCAGAAAAACTGTCTGGGTCTTTTTTTTGTCTTCCAACACAACAATGACCCAAAACACACGTCACTCCTGTAGAAGAACACAAGACCAAAGTGAATGTTATTGACTGGCCTAGACAAGCAAAAAGCACAAAGCCCTGTGAACGGAAGACCAAGGTCCATGCCAGAAGACCATCAAAATCTGGAGGAGGTTGAGAGATTTGCCAAAGAAGAATGGGCTGGGACTGCTCAGGAGACATGGTGTTAAAAGAAGTCTTGCTTTGTTTAACAAAACTTCAAAAATACTTTAAAAAGATGATGCAATTTTCCTACAGGACGGTTTACCTTTGCTGAAAAAATACATATAATCCATATGGAATGAAAGCAAAGAAACACACAAAGAAAAGGACATGATTCATTTTAAAAGGATCTCAGCTGTAAGACAGGAAGCAAACATCTTGGAGCTAGAAAGTCATTGCACTATTAGGGATGAAACAACAGAAGCAATTTCAGTGTGCCAGGATTCATGGAAAACAATACAATGAGTCAGCCTCCAGCTCCTTGAAAAAAAGTTCACTTTTCAATTTGGGCAGAAAAAAATCAGCTCAGTTCCTGCTTTTCTTCCACTTTAAGAAAATATGCTTAGGAAATATGAAATTCTTAAGCACTCAGCAGATATCTGCTAGAACTGCAATTAATCTGATTTGCTGTTATTTGATCTGATTTTAAGCAGAAACCAAACTTTCCCACTCCACTAAAACTAAGCAGGAAAGTGAGTTAATGTGAATAGTTAGCGGTGATGCTCATTCATGCTGGAGGTGTAATGTAGTCTAACACAAGATGGCATTGCAGATGAATAATTGCAATTAGAACAACAACCCCCAAAATATCTTTAGATATTTTTGGCCAGATAATCTTCTAATTATTGCAAATTATTATTTTTTTTTTCACAGTTAAGAGATGTATTCATAAACCCGCTTCATATATTGTCCCCTGATTTGCCAACACGTGGGAGAAAAATGTAGATTTTAAAGGGGACAGTTTTAAAAACATGTTTAGTGCCATCTTCTGTCAGTACAAAGTGTGACATCATGTGATTGGTTGGTTGCAGTTAATAGACCTACATTAGCTAACTAGTGGTAAATGGCCTGAATTTGTATAGCGCTTTACTTAGTCCCTAAGGACCCCAAAGCGCTTTACACTACATTCAGTCATTCACCCATTCACTCTCACATTCACACACTGGTAATGACAAGCTACATTGTAGCCACAGCTGCCCTGGGGTGCACTGACAGAGGCGAGGCTGCCAGGACACTGGCGCCACCGGGCCCTCTGACCACCACCAGTAGGAAACATGGGGTTAGTATCTTGCCCAAGGATATTTGGCAAGGAGCCTGGAGCAGCCTGGGATCGAACCACTGACCTTCTGGTTAGTAGCTGACCTGCTCTGCCACCTGAGCTACAGCCACCCCAGAATCAATAACAGAATCGATAACTGTAAAGAAAATAAGGACACTAAAACTAAAAATGAGTTTAAGGGGATCACTTTTGTGCTGTCTCTGGCTTTAACAATGAGTTTTATGTTAAGAAACCGAGGATATACTGTCCACTTTACTGTCTCTTTAGCAGTAAGTGATTGGTCGTTGTTTGGCTAGCTGCACTCAAACAGGAAAATCCAGCTGTTAGTCATAATGTTCGGGATTGTAAAGCACTTGTAAAACATTATAAATGAGCCAGGTGACATGTGGCAATCAGCTCAATTTTATGCAATAAAAATATCTTTCTCTTCCCAAGCAAATCTAGACAGTTTACAACATACTATATGCACATCGACTCCCCTTGAAAGGAATCATCAGCCCTTCTTTGTTCTTCAGTGTAAGCAAGTGATAGCTGGGATCAAATGATGCAGGTAAAACATCGGTAACCAAACTACCACACACATCACAAGACAGCCTTTTCAAAATCTGGACAGGCAACAAACGGTGAGATTCAAACAAAGGGCTCTTATTCAAGCACCCAGAAATGTTTTGCTGAGCTCACTCAAATAAGAAAGAATTTTTTAATTGTTTGATTAATTTTATTGTACTGAGGAAAACACAGAGGAAAACAAGCTCATGTGGCTTCCTGAAATGTAGTAAGTGTTAACTTCATGTAACAGGATTTGCCTGTAAAGTGGTCACAGCTGTCAATCTGATGTCGTAATGACAACGTAGTTACCATGGTAACACCCATACATACAATTAAAAGCAGTTGTTCAGTCTTACCTGTGAAAGATATTCTAATTTGATTTGGACTGTGCAGTCAAACAGTTCAAACAAGCCCCAGCACAACCAGAGCCCAATCCCAACTTTATACCTACTGATGGTCCGTGGCAACCAGAGCCCAATGGCCACTTTATAGCCAATGATGGCAGACCTCCATCTAATATGACAGATGAGATTGCTGCGCTGAGATTCCAAGTGGAGGAGTATCAACACATTCAGAAAATAATTCACTACAAAATGGTAGCTGCAAATCACAAAGCTGCCAAGTGCAAAACGCAGAATGATTGGCCATTTAGTTGTATATAAATTTGTCCTCATCCCCCCAACCGGTCGCGGCCGATGGCTGCCCTCCCTGAGCCTGATTCTGCCGGAAGTTTCTTCCTTTTTAAAAGGAGTTTTTCCTCCCCACTGTTTCCAAGTGCTTGCTCATAGAAAATTGTTGGTGTTTTTTTTCTTTAATGCAATACATTTGTATGTAAATACTGTTGAATTGAACTGAATTAAAGATGATTTTTAGGAGATGGAGTTAGTCACTGAGTGAATAGGGGTATTAACATAACATTAACATAAAATCTTAACCAGAAAAAATGACCATCAAATAATCAAATAAAATAACTGGAATTACCAAAACAGAAATAAATAGTTAAAAACTTTATTCTGTAAATGATTTCCATTGTATCAGTACTGTTGATACGTTTTGGCACAATATTAATAGAATCGGTATAACAATATAACTTGCTCAATGGTTCATGGAACTATTAACAGTTAAGTCTGCCTTGATGATTGAAATTCTACAGTTTTATCTGTACTAGGTGTGCTACAAAGGGGGAGACTCAGAACATTATATGTCTAAGATCGTTAAACAAATTGGAATATTAGACAAAGATAACACAAGTAAACAACAAATGCAGTTTCTAAATGACAATGTTTATTATTTAGAGGGAGAAAATTCCAAATCTACATTATATATATACTGTAACTATGTTTCTTACCAAAGCACAATTGGAAATCTCATCAGCACATCTGCAGGGAAGGTAGGTCAGTGTGTGCTAAGGGGAGACTGTAACGTGGAGATTTTTCGTGTTCGGTAAGAAACTGTTACGTTTGTGTTGTGATACGCATGTAGTAACCTGTGATGTTGTAAACTTTTTGGCTGTGTTGAGAAAACAGAATATTTTATTGCATAAAATAGAGCTGATCAGATCCTGCGAACATCTGCTTTGCCAGCTGATTGCACTGCTGTACAGTAGGATGGCACAATACACTCGGCCTGCTGAGGAAAGTGTTGGACTCCAGCTAGTTGGTCTGGTGGCTTAAATAGGCTGTCCTCCACACTGTGCTTATTTAGAAAGTGCTTTGCAATCCCGAACTACAGCCAACTACAAACCACAGAACTACAACTAACAGCTGAATTTTCTTGTTTGAGTGCAGCTAACCAAACAACAAACAGCTACTTACTGCTAAAGAGACAGAGTGAAAGTGGACAGTATGGCCTTGATTTCTTAACATAAAACTCATCGTTACAGCCTGGGGCAGCATAAAAGTGATCCCCTTAAACTGATTTTTAATTTTAGTGTCCTTTTTTTTCTCTGAGTACTCAATTTTGTCGCTACTTAGCTAACATAAACTAATGTAAGTCTATTAGTCGCAACCAATAAATCAACCACATGATGTCACGTTCCATACTGACGAAAGATGGCGCTAAACATGTTTTCAAAACTTTTAAAAGCACTTATTTCTTAAATCCAGCTTCACAGACACAGTTACATCTATGTCAGTTTTTGAGAGCTGGGCTTAATGGTGTAAATTAGCCATTAAATGTGTAGCATTTCATGTCCCCTTTAAATAACGAAGGCAGTTTTAGACCTCCATACCTGAGACTGGTTTGCAGTGTAAACTGAACCATCCTGTAGATGTACCATTGTATTTCTGTCTTAGCACCTTATATTAACTGCTTTGTAAAATATTCAGGCAAATAAATACCAAGAAAGATCAATGCCCACTAGCTAAAACAAGCTAACATAGGCTAAAAATAGTTTTAATGAACAACATCATTTATGTAATTTAACAGTGATTTTTTAAGAAAGTATTGATTATTGGACTTTGAGAAGACAAAAGGTAAATGTAGGCAAAAATTCAAGGTGACCCAAGGAGGTTTACTCAGAAGCTGCACTCTGGGGAGAAACATTAGCCGGCGTTGAGTTGAATAACAAAAGTCAATAACAGCAGAGCCCAATCAACACAGTTCATCTGATTCACACACTGACCAAAGAGTAATGCAGTACGCTTGGATACTCATGCAACAAATGCATGCTGGTGACACACACAAACACACGCCTCCCTCTCTGGAGAGGATCGGGTTTCCTTCTGTGTCCAGTGGCTTATTAAACATTAAGCTCAGCAGTTTCCCTACCGAAGGGGGAAAAAGGCCTCCCCAACCTCCCTCGAACTAACCTTCCCTCTCTCATTACAGCTGTTGAGGTATGAAACAACAGGAGCATGGCCACAACAATAGAGCCAGAGGCCAAGAGCCAGTCTTTAGGTTGACTCTAGCATTCGCCCAGCGACAGCAGGTAGGCCTGAGTGGGTGACAATAACTGCTTCGACACAGTAACGGAAATTCAGCTCTTCATGTGGTAACAAATAGCCATGAGGTGAATATCATACTGGACACTTGCTCATTATCATCAATGCTCTCGTGCCTCCACATAGACACAAAGATCAGTAACAGGTGGATATTCAAAATGTAACTAAATTACATTGTTAACCAATTTTGTCTAACCTCTTTAACCCCAACTGTCAGACAGAAATCAAATAATGAAAGAAGATGCGATTCCAAGAACCGAGAGTTTCACTCAGAGGTCATTTTTGGGAAAGGAATAAATATAAAGTTAAATGTGAAAAATTGTTAAACAAACTAAGCATGTATGAGAAATGTTTCTTATCCTCAGCAGAGCACTTTCCTCACTCTGAGCTGAGGGGATTTCTCAGCTTCCCAGGTGTTGTGCGGACACTCCCTCAAGTGTGTATGATAGTTTGGTTGTTTGACATCTGACACCTGACAACAGGAAAGCTCTCTGTGTGTGTGTGTGTGTGTGTGTGTGATAGAGAGAGCGTGGACTCACACAGGCTTGAAACAGAAGTCAAACAGTAATGAGTTGCATGTGACCTGAAAAACCTTTATTTAGACAACATTGCCCCCTCCTGGAAGCACCACAAAGCGCTAAAACTGCACACTAATTCTATTATGACGACTTTTAATAAGAAAAGAATAATAACAAAATTGTCATCTTGTCTAGTTTTTTAAAAATTTATTTGAAATTAATTGTACAAGGAGTCAGGGTAAAGTTAGGAATGCAGTTCATATAAAGATGAGGTCGTGGTGGATGAACCTATTAAACACACAACTTTCACCCACAAGATTGGTGTTTGTGTCACATTTAAAAAACTACAGTGGCCCTGAGAGATCAAATAGAAAAATGCCCCAAAAGCTCATGAAACACAACAGAAGTATTTTTAGGGAGACATGTATCTACAGTATTACATGAATCATGTGATTAAAACACAACCTTGCACCTTTTTCTCCCTCAAAATGCCAATGAGTCCTCCATTTTTTTAAGCCTATCGAAGTGTGGTCCTTTACATATTTTGGTTTCTGTCATTTACGCAGTTGTTCCACCACATTAATGTCTCCCCAGAAACACTTCTGTTGTGTTTTGTAAGATTTAGTTTTGTTCTTCTACAGTTTTGTGTGCTTTTGCAGCATTTTCCTATTTGCTGGTGTTTTCTAAAGCTGTGGTGTGTTTGACGTCTCCCGGCCACTCTACAAAACAGCCACAAGCATGAGTTTCTCTTTATTTTTTTCAATTTGCTCTGTCTTTTAATCAAGTGTAACTACTCATGTCTAACACGTGTGAAAAGTGCAATAAATCAAGTTGGACTGTGACAGAAAAGTGACATAAAAGGTTTTTTTTACTGTCAGAAACAAACAAGCCTCAAATTTAATTTTAAAGGAAATTTTCAAATGACCCACAGAAACCCTGTATTAGTTAGCTTGGAACATAAAGAGTACCAAGAATGCAGGTGATTTATCTCATTTTTATGTTACTCATTAGGAGAAGAGGGAATGTAGGAATTAGTGGATTAAAGCTGCCTATCAGAACCTTTACCTCCAATCTCTTGAACGTCATGTGACTCTGATCTTCCTCCTCACATCATCTAATTTCAAGAAACTTCTTCTTCCTCTCCCTTCTCGGCAACTTCTGACAGCTATCAAAGACCCCCGTGATCTCTTCTATTTCCTGTCTTTTCACAGAAGCTCTCCCTCAGTTAAGCCAGGTATTGATAATGCATTAGCAGTATGCAGACAGAGTGGCAGACATGTCAGTGATTTAATTAGCAGCCATATTGAATTAGTCTGACTGAAGGGGAGAAATGACCCCATAAAGGTCTCCTCATCACGCCCTCTGGAATCTACCATAGAGCTACATTATCGACAGGGCAACAACTGCCCACCTGTCTTTCAAACTACTGCGTAGTAACTTGATCAGTGTTTAATATTTAAAAGTATCCACAAATGGAAATGACTCACAACATTCGTTTATAGTAGCAGTTCAGAGTATCTGCATGGTCGGCATACAGGCTGACATCTAGTGGAGTTTAGAATGTCTACAGTAGCAAATTTAAACTTTTCCAGACCAAGATGTTTTGTGCCCCAACAAACTGCAACATATTTTACTATATTTACTGATCTTTTACCTTTGCTGAAAAAAACATACCTCCATGTATTGTGTTGCTTGTAGAGAAAACAGGTCAAGATATTAAACACCTTCCCATTAACCTTTTAGATTGATATAACCTCCTCACCACATCTAAGTGGCTCGACTTAACCACCACTTAATTTCAAGCACTGTTATTTGAACTACACACATACACACCTACAAATGACCATAACGAGCCATATAAATCATCTATGAGGAGGAAAATGCTCTGTCGGAGGTGCCTAAGTGGCCCTGATATTTATACACTGAGAAGGGAGGAGGGAGCGAGGGATGGCTGATGAATTGATGGAGCAAGAGAAGACGAGGGATCACTTCAAGAAAGAAGCAGAGAAACAAAAGACAGAACCTAAGACTGAGGGAAAATACATGAGACAAGGAAAAGTAGATTCAAAACAGGAAGAGCAAGTAATAAAAACTAAGACTTGTGGAAATTTGTAAGGGCAAAACTACATCAAGAAAAAGGGTTTAAGAGTAAGAAAGACCAAAAGCGCCACCCAGAAGACAAAGACAAAAGTGTGAGAGGAAGAGATAGACTGAAAGCATAGGACTGACTCCTTGGGTTCAATATAAGCAAAGAAACATGAATATTTAGTTCTCAGTGACAAATATGCAGTGTTGTCCTGTCACCACTGGATGGCACTGTATGATTATCATTGTCCCTTCAGGTTTGTCCTTGTTTCACCTCACAAAAAACACAGCTGAGCATTCATCAGTAGTGGATTAGATTTCAGTTTTGTTGATATCACACAATAAAGGGTTTCTGTTTATCAGTTAATTAAGGCGAAAACGCTTAAAAAGTAACAATTAACTTTGACTTGAATGTACATGCTAATGGCTTGGGACTGATTGTATAACAAATGGAACAAAACTCTGGTAATCTATTTCTGTTTATTTAAATGTTTCAGCGATAAGATATGTATTAAAATGACGTTTCTCAAAGTCAAAAGGCTCATTAACATAAATTTCTGCATTGTGATCAGAAACCTCCTGCATCATCATGTGAAAGGACAACTTTCACATTGTTTTGTTCTTTCTGGGATCTACAGATAGATTGCGCCACATATAAAAAGTGGCGCAATCGATTTTACTGCCAATACTGCTGCTATTGCTTCATCCTCTTACTATTAATTTCTTTATGGCCCTTAGCAAGTTTTTGCAAAACCAATCAACTGCTTAAATTAGCAAATCTGGGGGGTTGGCTTTAGATCTTTGAATAAATACGAAATTGCACAACAAATGTCAGATGTAGCAAAATAAAGGAAATTTGACATTTTTAATCAAATTCAATTTTAAAAAATTGTAACAAGGTTCAATAAACACCCCACTTTCAAACAATTACAATTTTCTGGCAATTATTTCATGGTTCAGGCTTTAAAGGGTTAAACATCCCACTTCCTTTACTTCCAAGATTTCAAAAAAGGGACTATATTTGGTTTATTAACATAATGATTGAGTCTGTTTTAAGTGGCAGTACCAGGTCAGCATTAACTGTGGTGTTTTAATGTATTCATTTTCACAATGAATTCACTATTAAACTGCAGAACTTGAACACACTGTTTCCATTTTACGACAATGCTTCGTGTAAATCTGAAACATGTAAAGTTAAATTAAGTAGCCTGCTGCTTGACAAACAAGTGCTTCTGGTGTGCATGGATTCATCAGTTGCATTCTTTTTAAAACTTTAAGATAACAAAGCCTGCTGTCATAAATAAAAATGTGAATTTATAGCTAGAAATAAATGTGTCACTATCAACATCCTGTGTGTCTATCTTGGCGGACCTAATATTTCATTTAATAAAAGCTCTGTGGGCTTCCTTTAACCCTAAAACAGAGTTTTTTGCCTCTGAAATTTGAAAACATAATGTACCCCGTGGAGTGGGCTGTTTGTCACTGCTTGGTAATTATGAGACCACCGTGCTTTCATTTAAACATAAAAATATTAAAACTGAGAAATCAGCATTTCCATGGTAACAAAACATAAAATGTGTTAATAGCTGGACCCAAAGTGATCTTTTAATTACAGACCAACATTATCATTAAATAATATCAGTGCAGAATTGACTCCTGGCCTGTCGGAGGGCACTCAGTCAGAAACATCCTGGCCTCATAATGAGGAAATAAGCGATTCTTGTCTCCATTGTTGTCACCTCAAAGAGGTGAGATTGATTCTCGCTTCGTTTTACGGGATACAAAAAAACCCTTAATGTATCCTTCCACACTCCTTCCTCCCTCCTCCTCCATCTTCAACAGAACACCTCACTCTCATGTTCCAGGTTAACTCAATTACACCGAATAATTGGCTCCTCCCTGGCCACTTACTGCCCAGGCTATTTCCCTAATATAAAGACAAAGGAATCTCATTGTGCAAGAGTGTAGCCTGTTATGTTTCCAGCGAACTGAAGATTTCTAGGCCGAGGACTGAGAGCCACTTCAAAAGCTGTTTTAAAGTGGTTCAGAGGTCCACTTTTGCTTATTGCCCCGTGTGTACCGTTTTACCCTAAGTGGTAACTTTAAATGAAGCCAAAGTGGAAATTCGTCAAAATGACCACTTGAGGCTGGGCCCAGAAGTGAGTCAGTAAACATCCATGTTAAAAACGCACAACTTCACAACAAATATAAACATGTTCACAAAGTAGCACAAAAGACAGTTTTTTAATATTTAGCTAAATTTACCTATTCTTTATATCAGTTGCACAGGGTGCGACTTTTTTTTAGACAAGATCTTTTTAAATTGTAAAAGTACACAATTGTATTTTAATGCAACGATCTGTTATATCATAAAGCTTCTTCTGTGGTTAAAATGTACACAGATCAGGTATAACATTTTAAGCACTGACAGGTGAAGTGAATAACACTGATTATCTCTTCATCATGGCACCTGTTAGTGGGTGGGATATATCAGGGAGCAAGGGAACATTTAGTCCTCAGAATTGATGTTAGATGCAGGAAAAGTGGGTGTGAAAAATAAAGCGAAGATGAGGGCCAAATTATGATGGCGACTGGGTCAGAGCAAAATTTTGTTCCTGGGCTGTGTTTAGTATCTATTAAAAGTGGTTCAAGAAAGGAGCAGTGCTGAACAAATGACAGGGTCTATGGCACCAAGGTTCATTGATGCACGTGGGGAGTGAAGGCTGGTCCGTGCGGTCTGATCCAACAGAAGAACTACTGTGGCTCAAAGTGGCCTGGTCTGATGAATCAGCTTTCTTTTACATAATGTGGATGACCGACTGCGTGTGTGTTGCGTACCTGGGGAACGCCTGGCATCACGATGCACTATGAGAAGTGCATCCTGGTGCCAGGTTGCCTGATTGGTGTATGAAGCAGGCGAGCCGGTGGAGGCAGTGTGACGCTTTGGGCAATGTTCTACTGGGAAACCTTGGGTCCTGCCATCCATGTGGATGTTACTTTGAC